>RQTK01000789.1:81836-106307 GCA_003991915.1 Elysia chlorotica | reverse complement strand
AAAGAATGAGATTGATTGATAAACAGAGAGAGAGGTATAGAAAGATAAATGGAAAAAAAAACCAGACACAGATTTGAAAGAAGAGACTTTTGGTCAGTCTTGGGGCCCTTCCACAATATAGCTATATATAGTGCTGATGTTGGGCGTTAATCCATTTCAACTACAATTACATTGCCTTGTTTCCCATTAGGATTGTAATTCTAAATAACATGCTTATTTTGCTTTATGAGACGTCTAGGGTGACCACAACAATTAATATGTGTCGTTGGTGTATGTAGGCTTATTCTTTCACCTTATCCATACCTACTACTGGATGTATTGTGTTATCTTTGGCCAAAACCATTGTCTTTGTATGTTTGTTGTTTTTGTTTTTCCTCGGAGAATCGAAGCTCTATCCTAGTTTAATGTCTTAAAAAATTCCAATGCGGTGACGGGATGCAAGAGCAGGGTAAGGTCTCCGGAACTTTGTCGCTCACACTATACTGACACCTACAGAACAAGAAGGAAAAATACGTCAGGGCGAGTGCCTGAACCATACTCCTCCTGCGTTGGAAGTCGATGTTCGACCTCTGGGCTAACGTTTCTCTCTCTCTCTCTCTCTCTCTCTCTCTCTCTCTCTCTCTCTTTCTCTCTTTCTCTCTCTCTCTTTTCTCTCTCTCTTTTTCTTTCTCTCTTTCTCTCCTTCTCTTTCTCTCTCTCTCCCCCCTCTCTCTTTCTCGTTCCTTCTCTCTCTACCCCCTCTCCCTTTCTCTTTCCTCCTCTCTCTCTCTCCCTCCCTCAAAAGGCGAGTCTTTTGGCGCTGGGTTTAAAGCATCGGCCTCCAATGTAGGCGACACGGGGTTTGGATCCCGCTCGAGCCAGCTTGCTCTTCATTAATTGGGTCGGTGTGTCTGTATAAAACATAACTGTGTGACTAACCAATTCCAAGATATCCCGCTCTTCCAGACCACATTTTGTTTGTTTCATAATGTAATGACCAACCCTGAGACATACCATTTGTTTGTTGGTCGTTGGTTATTGTTGTTTGCTTGTTTTGATTTCAGCCTTCTTTTTTATAACGTATTAACCAAGCCCTGACCTTTCCCTCCTCAGACCTGGGCATCCAGTGCCAGCGTGCCGTGCCGCCAGAGCGGGGGTACCTGGAGGGCGAGGGCCAGCGAGTTGGCACCATCCTGTACGTCAGGTGTGTGCGGGGCTACCGTCTGGTCGGTCCGACTGTGATGGCGTGCAAGCCCAGCGGGGAACACACCGCGAACTGGAGTCCGGATGTCCCGCGGGAGTGCCAAGGTGGGTTTTTGGAAATGCCCTAGGTTTCCCGGAAAATCAAATGAGCAAAGTTGAGAGAGAGAGAGAGAGAGAGAGAGAGAGAGAGAGAGAAAGAAAGAGATGAGTTGAGTTGGTTTTAACGTCCAACATCAGCACTTTTATAGGCTATAATGTGGACGGGCCCCAAGACTGACGTCTGAAAGTGTTATGTACTCCTACGTGTAACCACACAAGAGACAGAGCGGGGATACCATGACTCCTGTCTCAGCCAGTCACATTAAACTGACCCCGACCCAACCAGTAGGGAGCGAAATCGCCAGAGCACAAACCACGGACCTTTTGCGTCGGAAGCCGATGTTCTACCTCAGGGCTACCGCGCAAACGGCCTGAACATCAGTTTAGTTTTGAAAAAAGTACACCAGTCTAGTTAGGAACAAAATAATGTGCACCAGTATAGGTTTGAACAAAAATTAATATGCACCGGTTAAGGTATGGACAATTTATTCCCCAGTTAAGATTTTGAAATTTTTTTCAATCCTACACGGGTGCTCTTACTGCCATATAACATTTATGAAACAAATCAACTTATTTCTCCACAGAAGAGGAGACTTATGGAGACGAAGAGGGCGTCGAAGAAAAGAACGACAACTCTATCGACTATGTTCTACCCCAGGGCCATCGCGCAAACGACTTGAACATCAGTTTAGGTTTGAAGGAAAAGTGCACCAGTAAAGGTTTGTACAATTTGTTCACCAATTAGGTTTGAACAATTTGTTCACCAGTTAAGGTTTGAACAAATGTGCACCTACCTGTATTGGTTTGAGCCAATGTGCACCAGTATAGGTTTGAAGAAATGTGCGCCACTATAGGTTTGAAGAAATGTGCGCCAGTTAGATTTGAACAATTGTTTTCCAGTTAAGATTTTGACAAATGTGCACCATGTAAGGTTTGAACAATCCGTTAACCAGTTAAGATATGGAAACATTTGTCCAAACCTACACTGGTGCTCTTACTAACATTATAACATTTATGAAACAAAAGTCTTCATGTACTCGTTTCTCCACAGAAGAGGAAACTTATGGCGGTGAAGATGGCGTCGAAGAAAAGAACGACAACTCTATCGACGGTGTTCTGTTGAGGTCGATGGAACTAGTCCTGTAGTAATTTTCGTTCCCATTGGGGGGAAACCTGATGCCCGGCTCACAGTTCTGGGAAACGCAAAGGAAACTGAGAGAGCGGCTTGGTGACCAAGAAGAAGGTTTGTTTGTTTTCTTGTTTGTGGCTTAGCGTCCCACGTCAGCACTTTATGTGCTATATTGTTTTATAATTATGCTTTTTGTTACCTTTGTGACAAGTTACTTACTTTTATTCTTTGTGTTACATTTTTGGCTTATCACATTAACTTCCTCACAGCTCACTATATCTCTGTGCCACATTGTCTATCCAGAAAAAACACCGAGCGTTAATTGTGTGACAGTTCATCTCTATATCTCTTTTTTGAAAGGTCACCACACTTTTAACATGAACTCCTCACAACTCACTACATCTCTAGCTCTGTACCACCTTGCCATCCTCAGAGAAGACCACCGAGTATTATCTGTGTGATAGTTCACTTAATCTCTATATAACCATTTTGAATGGTCACTTCACTTCTACATCCACTTTTTGAAAGGTCTCTTCACTTCTAACATTAACTCCTCACAACTCACTACATCTCTGTGTCATCTAATCCTTTCGAAAAAAGATTATTTGTGTAACAGATCGCTTCATCTCTACATCACCTTTTTGAAAAGTCACATCACTTTTACATTAATTCCTCACATCTCTCTCTCTCTCTCTCTCTCTCTCTCTCTCTCTCTCTCTCTGTCATCTTGTCGTATCCAAAAAAATCCAACAAAAACAAAAGCAACAACAAACAAATACCGAGTGTTATCTTCACTTCTACATTATTTCATCACAGCTCATTACATAAAAACAAACTCACTCACTGCATTTCTGTACCACCTTGTCCTATCCAAAACAAAACAAAAAACAAAAAAACAACAACCGAGCATTATATGTGTAACAGATCACTTCATATTTATATCACTTTTTTGAAAGGTCACTTAACTTCTACATCACCTTTTTGAAAAATCACCTAACTTGTAACATTAATTCATCACAGCTCACTACATAAAAAAACCAAACTGAATTACTACATCTTTGTACCACCTTACCTACCTTCCCCAGAGAAAACTGCCGAGCGACGGGAGGAGGTGGAGTCCCTGCCCCCAGCCTGTCGACTCAGACCCCTGGCCGGACCTTGCCGAGCCTCCGTCAGGCGATACTTCTTCGACCCCGCTTCCATGGAGTGCCAGCTCTTTGTTTACGGCGGTTGTCAAGGAAACAGCAATAACTTCCAAACCATCGAAGAGTGCAACGAAAAGTGTCTAAGTAGGGAATAAGAACGAGAGAGGTCGGATTTTGTATTAAATCGGTTTAATGGTGTTATATTGTAAAAAAAATAGTATTGAAAAAATAATTTTCGTGTATATTTTGTATTGTTAGTTGTAGATCTAGTTTAATCCACATAAATGGTAAAGTGAACCACTTGAAAGTCAAATCTTATTTATAGTAAGAATCATAAAGGCAGTCATGTTAAGTTTCATTTTTTTTTCTTTGTCACAGGTTCTTTGAACTAGATAAATCGAAATTTTGCTCAAATTCAGTACATGTACATGTATTGTTTCGATTCCAGGGTTTTGATTTTATAAAAATTATAATATATACTACATGTAAATTATTATTACTACTATTATGAAGAAAAAAAAATGGCTATTTTGATAACAATAACACATCGCAAATAACTATTCGACACAATGAAACGAGCCAGTGCCTTCATTGTTTTGTGTAAATATACTTGATGCAAATCCTATTCTGTACACAATATGTAATTACTATAAATAATTTATCTTCAGTAAAGCTTTAACCCAAAGACTATAAATCGGGCCAGCGGCAATAGAAAATCTTCTTGATGACAAGAAGAATCTATCAGTAACTTTACTTTAGAAATCGATCAAACAGAAACTAGGTTAGGACTAAGATCCAGTCCTTGTACAGTATACTAAAATAATTAAAAAATCGCCACCGGGGAAAAACCGGACATGTCACATCTGGCAATTTTTGAGTTATTTGAATTTAAAACTTTGAAGAGCTGTCATCTATTTATTTGATATATTACAGCACATAGTGGACATGTCCGGTTTTTCCAAAGGATAGTTTTTTTTTTTATACTGCTAATTTTAGGTGACATAATTATCTGGTTCTTCCATACCACTCTTTTCAATTATGATAAAATTAAGTGCCCTTTATAATCTAAGGGGCGTAACTTAAAATATTCAAATTTGTGACATGTCCGGTTTTTCCCCTGTAGCCTTGTTAGGTCTAAGTTATAAAAACAAAATTGGATTCGTAATTTTTTTTTATTTAGAAAAAAGTATGTAGAGCCTTAGTTACATACAAGACAGCAGTAAAGGAACATTGTTAGAAAAAATTGTTCTGTCTGTGAATTTTTTCAACGATTGATAAAATAAATGGCCGAGAAGATAACGTGAGGAAAAATATGCAGTATAATTTTTGAAGGAAAGAAATTAATGTAATTACTTTTGCTGTTTTTGTAATTATTATAATACATGTGATTATTATTTTAATCATTACTATTATTATTTTTTTTTAAAATTAAATATTATGACCAAATATTATTATTATTTGGTTTTAAAATTTATCCGAAATGTAGTACTACTATACGCCTTGTCATAGAAAAACCGATTAATTGTCTGTATGACAGAGCAAGAAAGAGAAGGTATAAGAGAGAGGTAGAGATATTTAGAGAAAGAAAGAGAGATAGGTAGACAGAGCGACAGATATAAAGAAAAGAGAGAGAGAGAGAGAGAGAGAGAGAGAGAGAGAGAGAGAGAGAGAGAGAGAGAGAGAAAGATGTTATTGATTTATCAGATTGTGTTTACTTTACGAACTGTGACATTCTTTAAATTTGGTTCCATCCCCTTCCCCCTTAAAGAAAAGAAAAAAATAGAGAATACTGTTTTCTTTGTTGTGTGTATCTGTGTGTGTGTGTGTGAGAAGCAATTTTGTTGTTAATTATTTTTACCCTTTGCGACATTGCGTTTATAGTTTTTCGAATGGAGTGATATGTTAGAATATTTTCTTACCTGCACCTCATTCTTACGTTTTAGCTTATACACTGTATCACATTAAATTAATTGTTATTATTGTTCTACTCCAGCAGGAATCCATTTGAACTTAAGCTTGTGAAACTAAATCAAACTTTTTGGCCAATAAAAAACTGCAGAGAATGGTGAGAAGAAAAACGCCAACATATATTATATTCTACGTGACCCGCCCTCTATTCTTTTCTACGTGACACGTCCCCTATTCTGTACTATGTGACACGCCCCTATTCTATTATACGTGACAGGTAACCTATTCTATTCTACGTGATACGCCCCTATTCTATTCTACGTGACAGGTCCCCCCATTCTGTACTACACGACACGCCCCTATTCTGTACTACGTGACACGCCCCCTATTCTTTTCTAGGTGACTGCGGGGGATAAGAAAAGATGCACTGTGCGGGGGATAAGAAAAGATGCACTGTGCGGGGGATAAGAAAAGATGCACTGTGCGGGGGATAAGAATTCTACGTGACACGCCCCCTATTCTGTACTACGTGACACGCCCCCTATGTATTCTAACATTCATTGTATGGTTGTTTAAGTTCAACATATTGAATACATTCAGTAGGTTTAATAACACCCAGGCTTGTTTATATTGTGATACTCAGTGAGAAAAATCCAAAATTAAAGATATTTTGTTTGCAACGATCTTTTTTTTGCTCCACTTACTTAAACAATTTTGTTTGTTTGTATGTTTTCTTCTGTACTGAACTAAAATTATATTAGTTTAGATGAAGGATTTTTAGAGTTTCACGTTCAAACCTTAAATCTGTGGAATCTATAGATTGATTGATTGATTGAATTGCGAAGATCAGATGCCATCTCTAGTCAAGCTCTTACTGGATACCTTGCAGTTGGGAGATACCAGTCATTAAAGACCTGGCTACAACGATGCCCATAGCGAAAAAAAAAAGACGAAGGGTATATTCTCACTTTTTTAACCTCCTACATACACACACTCACTCTCTCTTTCTCTGTCTCTATCATTCTCTCTCCGTCTCTATCTCTCTCTTTCTATCTTTATCTTTCTCTCTCTCTATATATATCTCTTTCTCTCTGTCTTTCTTTAAGAAAACAGAGACACAGAATCACCCCTCTCTCTGTCTCTATCTCTCTCTTTCTATCACTCTCTTTCTATCTCTATCTCTCTCTCTCTCTCTATCTCTATCTCTCTCTTTAAGAAAACAAAAGCACAGAACCATATATTATACTTTCCAATAATAATGATATTTATTAGTTGCACACGCACAATGATGAAATACAACTGTTTGTGTAAGCACAATCATAATAATAATAATTATAGTTACAACCTGAACAGAACTCACCCCATCATGATCCATACAAGTTTCTTATGACAGTTGTAAATTCAAAGCATTAATTATTTTCCAATAAGATTTTGTACTTCTTGTTATAGTTTTAAAGCCAAAAAATAAAAGATAGAATAACAACTAATAAAGTAGTGTAAAACATTAAAAAAACAACAAACAACAACATACCGGTTAATGGTTACATACGTTGTAAGTCACAAGAGATAATTGTTTCATAAATAGCAAAAAATTACTGAGTAAACGGTTAAAAATGTTAAAAATGTGATTTTTTAAAAAGAAATTCAAAAATGTAAAATTATATTCCGTCTCGCTGACAGGTTGAATAACATTAGCGAGAACGAAAAATCAAAAAGCAGTGAAAAATAGCATGGGTAAACTTAGCAAAGCGAGCTTCAGCAGTTGCTAACTTGATGAAGTCACTCCACTCGGTACCATTGTCAGAACGCATTGCTTAAGAGACAGACGGTTTCACAGGACGTGGTTATAGAGACAAAATTACAAATTACAAAAACCGCAAACATTATATATACAATCTACAAAAGCATGGTTTCTGTTGTATTATTCAAAAATTACAAAAAGACCTATTGGTGGTAAAAAATAAAAATATGATAGAAATTGTAAATTCCGGGGATGGATACAGGTGATGGTTGAGTGTTGGAAGGGGTGGGGGGTTAGTCAAAGGAAGCACATGAGAAACAAATTAACAAAATATGATGAACAAAGATAAACAAAGCGAGGCTGAGAAGTCCATCTTAACTTCTCACAGAGGAGCATAGAGATCTACTAAGTTGATCTAACAGACAGACTCAATGAGTTATTGTAGGTGAGGCAATACCAATCTGGAGAGGTCGTGAGTGGGAGGGACCAGAACCGGAAAGATCCAGAAAAATATAAACTAACTTTTGCTTTATTCAGGGGAGCTTAAAGGTTCGCTAAATTGATCTAACACTAGTTCCAGACAAATTGAAAAAATTATTGTAGATAATATTTGAGATGGTGGGAGGGACCACGATAATTTTGCTAAAGCTTCATCAGGCGATACTTACAGAAATCAATCAGTGGGGAATTAAGTTTAACCTAGATCAGTAGCTGTATCATGAGGCACAAAAATGAGAATTTGCGGAGAAATGTCAACCTATTCTTTGAATAAACATAAAACCCTCACATTCAAATTAAAGTAATAAAAATAATTTCTAGTTAGATTACTTTTACCTTCCCTCCAGGTAAAGTGTACGTACTGGAATGAACATTTACTTCTAAGAAACAAGAAAATGCTTGAAGATGTGTTTTAAAATTCTTTGTGACAAGACAGATAATTATTAATAAAAGTAGTAGTTGTAGTAGTAGTAGTAGTTGTCTTTCCCTCTTATATGGTAATTTTATGATGCAGATAATGATACTGCTGCGCAATAACAATAACAATAATAATAATAATAATAATAATAACAACATTTTCATTCAGAACAAGGATATTTAGATGTGGAACCAAAACCATAACTATGTCTATGTGGTACTTTACACTGTTAGACCATTGTTGCTGTTGCACTTCTATAAAACGGAATAATAACAAAATTTAATCGAAAAAATAGTTACGAAAAAAAAGAAAGAAAAGAAAAGAAATGTAACAGAAGTATATTTCAAGAACGTAATCTCTACATGAATACAAAACTAGTACAGTTATTTAGCCAATCAAATTGACAAGTCAGTATTTTACTCTCTCGGCACTTGTCCTAGAATACCAGTGCAATGAAATAATTATTACATTTTTAAAATTTATACATTATTTAGCAAACCAAACAAAACAAACTAAAAAAAATAACATCACCAAAAATTGTAACAATAATCATAGGTTTAAAGCATAAAAAAAAACAACTAAAATAGAATATTGTGCTGACAGTTTTGCCCTTAACCCTTAATGCATGGAAAAAAAAGCTACTTGGTATAAAATTGAAAAAAAAAAATGAAAAGATGTAAACAAAATTAACTATTATTTTTACAAATAAAAGCGACATCATTCAGATAAAAGTAAGAAACGTTGAATTTTAATGAAAGTAAAAAATTATTCAAAATAAAACAATGTCGCTGTTGAGCAGGTTATGTGGTAGCCGATGTAAACAAAAAACTAAAAACGATTGCATTAGAATGTCCGCTAGCTGGAGCCAGGGAATAGAAAACTCGTATTTGTATTAAAAAAAAAAAGTTCTGGTAAGGTTTTGGTATAAAAAGTCTCTGACTTGTATAGCATATCCTCACAGTATCTTTATCATCTGGTTTTTTGTTGTTTTTAATAAAAGAAACTAAAAATTCGGTAAGGTATACAAAATACGAGGTAAAATGTAAGTATTCCGCAATGAGACAGCTTTTGTCAACTTTAGCAGAGAGGAACATTAATGTCAATCCCTAGGCTGGTGAGGCATGGTTTCAAATAGTCAACACACCAAGCCTTGTTTAAAAAAAAAAATAAACGAAAAAAAATCAACGAAAAAAAAACAACAACAACAAAACACAACCGAAAATATAGAAGAACAGGACAAAAATCTTAATAAATGTGTCACCTTATAAATAAAATAGTAAAAGAAAAAAAATTCTTAAAGCTGATCTATTTCACAAAGTCGATGGATAGATAGACAAGTCTCAGAATCTCACTATAAAACCACTAAGAAGATGGGTAAACATTTTTAGAGCTTAAAAGAGCTTAAAAGAACAAAAAAAATGTAATGGTTAAAAAAGGCTTGTTTTCGCCGACTCTGGGTACGCGGGCTGTGGTTTATGTACACATTTACAGACTGCTCCGCTCTCTTGATCACAGGATATGGGGCATCCGTTAAAAAAAGGTTTATCAGAAACATAAAAAAAGTTATATTTATATATTAAAATAAACCCCCAATAACTAGAGAGAGTGGTTTAGAAGATCAGGTGGTTTATAGAAGAAAAAACAAATAAAAAACAGCCACTGTATACACACGCACACACACACTTATAATTATTGATAGTCAAAAGATTATATATATATGGTAAAGTTGTAAGCATTATAATCACTAACATTCACAAAGGAACTAGCAGAATCGCCCGATCATAACAGCTCTGAACTTATCGTAGGGTTATGGTCCTGCTTAAATTAAAATCGTCATATAAAATATTTATCACCTGTGCATGAACATTCTGCCGACACATGACAAAAAACTGTAAGTGCAGTCAACATTTGTTAAGTAAAGCAAATTTATATTTTACGCAATAAAGTTGATATATATATATCACTGTGATCTTGAATAAAAACTAGAAAACATTTCACTAGTTTTGCGGAAGCGACTAAAACTTTGAAGTCATTAATAAAATTGTGAAAACAATACATGGCAAAGTTATTTATTTATCAATAAAAACAAACAAAGCACAGAGTCGAATACTATACAGGTCTATCACTCATGTGTCAACAAATGAGAAAGATGTCCCGTACAAGCCGTTAGAACGAGAAAAGTGCGCCTACCTTTCGTACCATCACACCAATCAGCTGTTACTGTCGCCACAGATTCTCCCACTTACAAAATAATTATTCTCACAATAATTTAAATCTCAGAAGCCATGTATGATTATGCCTTCAAGGAAGCGAAAGATAAAACAGCAAGATAAAAATATACACAGCATTTTGTATTCTATAAAACTGAATAAAAGGTCGCTATGCGTTTTGACTAAATTTCACTCTCCGAATAAAAATACATCGTCCATTTTGAAATCAACACCATAAAAAGCTTAGGTTAAAAGTTCATCATCGCACTCTAAAGTAAAATGTGTTAAAAAATTGAGCAAAATTGTTTGCAATGGGAAAATAAAAACATTCCAGCTAAAACTGTATACCTTGCTTAAAAAAATTGTAAGAAAATAAAATTAAAAAAAAACTCCAGGTACTTTGAGACAATGTTATTTTGTTAATTCTAAAATATATTATCTGAGTCGAGGAAAAAAAACACACAAAAAACGCTACAACCACAAGGGTGACCAATCTGATGGCATCAGGAAACCAGTAAGTATTAAAAAAATGCACTGACCTAAGTCCAGAAACCCAATTGACCAATGCAGGAACTTAAAGCTCTCGTTTCTCCAAAATTCAGCTTTTTTTCGTGCAGTCTTTGCCATTAATTCTCACCAAGTCTAGGCCCATCCAAATTTCATCGATGTAAAAAAATAAATCTGAATAAATCTGAAATCCAAGTCAACAGCAGTACTTCTCTCCAAAAGAAAAAAAAATTAGATCTAACATTGCCACACTTAAAAGATGGTTATAATGATTTTGTTTTCCCTTTCCTTTTTCAATATATTAAGTAAAACTTGTTACACTAAAGCTGTGAAAATTACAATAACTGAATACCTAGTACAATCAAGACCACATGCAATTACTTAAAAAAAAACAGAACACATCTGATATTTTAGCGACCTACTCTGATTTGGAATAAAAATGAAGAGCTAAAATATAAAACACAGATTTAAACCTGTTATCTGCACAATACTGTCAGCATTCCAGGCATTCTAGTTACCAACTAAAAACAGCACCTTCTTTAAAAGGGGAAAAATAAATATAAAAAGGCAATCTTAGAAAGTTATCGGAGCTGAACTCAGTGTTGTAGCAAGCACAGTTTCTCAGGGACATCTGGAACAATAGTTGGATAGCTTTCATATTAATATCCTGAAGCATAATTTAATTTTGTAAGAAGTGCTGCAGCCTAGATGAGTGTTGTAAGATAGTTGAGAGAGTCAGAGATAGATAGATAGAAAGAGAGAGAGAGAGAGAGAGAGAGAGAGAGAGAGAGAGAGATAGAGAGAGTAGAGAGGTGAGGTGTTGTTGAGTTGGTTTAACGTCCAACTTCATCACTTATATAGTCTATATGTGGACGGCCAAGACTTACGTCTGAAATTTTATGTGTTGCCATATACAGACAGGCGGGATTCCATGACTCCTTTCTCAGCTCACATTAACTTACATCACCAACTAGTAGAAATCCCAGGCTTGAACACGGACCTTTTCGTTGGAAGCCGATGTTCTACCGCCTGCTTTAAAGTCCAACATCAGCACTATATATGTTATGTTGTGGACAGGCTCCAAGACTGACGTCTCACAATTTTATGTGCTGCCAACACGAGATGAAAAGAGAGAAAGAGAGAGAGAGGAAAAGAGAGAGAAAGAGAGAGGGGGTAGAGAGAGAGAGAGAGAGAGATAAACAGAGAGAGCGAGGGACAGACAGACAGATAGATAAAAATAGCCCAGTATGTGAAGAGCTGGCCTGCCAGTTCTCTGTATGGTCACCCTGGTGTGTCACGTGATCTCGCCACCATGTGATCATGACATGTGACTCTCACTCCCAGTGGGTCCCCTGGTGTGTCACGTGATCTCCCCACCATGCGACCATGACATGTGACCCTCACTCCCAGTGCGCCCCTTCCTTCTTGCGCTCCACCAGGTAGGTCTTCATGATGCCCTTGCCCTTGACGGCGATCTCGTCCCTGTAGGAGAACTCAAACATCTCGGCGAGGGCCTCGGCCGTAGCCTGAGGGACCTGGATCCGATCCGCCTCCCCCGTCGAGTACATCCGGCTGGCGATGTTCACCGTGTCGCCCCAGATGTCGTAGAGCAGCTTCGTCGTCCCGATGACTCCGGCCGTCACGGGCCCAAAGTTGTAGCCGATGTTCAGCACGAAGCTGAAGTTGAAGATGCTGTCGTTGAAGCGCTCCACCACTTGCTGGAGCTCCATGGCAAACTCCATCAGCGCGAAGAGATGCGTGTACTTGTGCTTGTTCTGGGCGCGGCTCTCCTCGTTTAGACCCGCGGCAGCCATGAAGCTCGAGCTAATCGTCTTGATCTTCTCGACATCCTTAAACCGAGGCTCGCTGAGCATGACCTCGTAGTCCGAGACGAGCTCGTTCAGGACTCGCAGGTACTCCCTGCCGCCCGCGTACATCTCGTCGTAGAACTCGTTGAAGTTGGTGATGGTGGCGAAGATGACGCCCACGTCCTTGTGGTTGCGCGAGTAGCCCTGGTTGTTCTTGAACAGCTCTGCCAGATGGGCGGGGATGATGTTGTGGAGGAGCCACTCGGCCTGGTCCTTGTTGAGCTGCATGTTCTCCTTGTCGCGCTGCGCCTTCACGCTCGCGTAGAAGCTCAAGCGGTACGAGTTCTCAAACTCGTAGTTGAGCAGCGTGATGAGCACGAAGAGCAGCAGAACGCTGAGGATGATCTCAAACCGGAGGAGGTGTTTCCCCGTGAACAAGTGGTCCTGGTAGAAATCTTCATCATCCAGTGGAGACAGTGTCGTGGAAAGAGCCGAGACATTTGCGCTGGTGCCGTTACCACCGAGGGCTGTGTAGTTGAGGACACCAGACTGCAAGGAGGAGGATGCATTATCGTCGTCGAACGAGCAGAGCCTGACAAACAGCAGGACAATAAGGACGGTCCCGGCAAGCACGGCAACAACCGTTTTGGCGTAGGACCGCAGCATCGTGTGGTTGCAGTAGTGGAGCAGAGCCACCACGATGGCGAAGCAGAAGAACCGGTCGCGCCACACGGTGTTCACAACCAGGTCACACGACAGGCTTGACAGGACCAGCGCCGTGGGGATGGTTGCCATGACGATGCCCAGCGTGTTCCGAAAGTACCAGTTCATGGTGATCTTCATCCAGGTGGGGAACCGAGCCTTTTTAGCCTGAGGGTCAAAGACAGAGAGTGGGGTTTAGACATGAGTCAAAATTGGTCAGACACAGTTAGAGTAGGTAACATACAGTCATTAATTTTAGATCAGATGCACAGTCGAAAATTGGAAAGACAGAGAGTCAAAGTAGGTCAGACATAGGGTCAAATAAGGTCATGTACTGAGTAAAAATTGGTCAGACACAGAGACAAAGTTACTGATACACCAGGTCAGTGAAGGTCAGGTAAAGAGTCAAAGTAGATTGGATACAGCGTCAAAATAGGTCAGGTAAGAAGTCAAAATAGTTCAGGTGTAGAGTCGATTTTCAGGAAAGAGAAACTAAAATACATACACACGTAAAGAGAAGAGAAAGTGAGAGAGCAAAAGGGGATGCAAAAGGGGAGAGAGAGCAAAAGAGGAGAGAGAAAGAGAGCAAGGTTAGGAGAGAGAGAGAAAGAGAGAGAGAGAGAGAGAGAGAGAGAGAGAGAGAGAGAGAGACAGACAGACAGACACACAGACAGAGACAGAGAGAGAGAGACAGACAGACACACATACACACAAACAGAGAGACGAAGAGTCAGACAGACAACGAGAGACAGAGAGATAGAGAGAGAGCAAGCGGGAAAGACAAACAAGAGAGACAGAGAGAGAGAGAGAGGGTGAGATATTATCAGAGAGACGAAGAGGGAGAGAAAGACTTAGAGAGAGAGATATGAACAGAGGCACACACGCAGACTAGCCTACCTCCAGACACAGAATATTGGTGAGAGCGTCTATGACCACCAACACCTCGAACGTGATGCCAATGATGGTGATGATGGTGAGAGCCAAAGTGCGGGCATGTCCCACCATGATGTGGCAGCAGATAGCCAGCACAACCATCGCTGTTAGGGCCAGGTTCGATTCTATCAGCGTCTGGTACCGCGGCGAGGAGAGCATGTTCTCTTGGAAGAGGTGGCTGAGAGTGGAGACAAATTGAAGAAAAAAAAAAGATTAATTTATATGAAGTTACGACTATGAGAGTTTGTTTTCTTGGAAAAAATCACTGCATGAGAGATTAAACAGAGAAAAAAGGGATTTCATAATGCAATTGGTGACAGCTTGATGTCAAATTTGAAAAAAAAAAGAAATTATAACAAAAATATTAATTTTGATAGTTACGTGGCTAAAACAGATCACGGGTTAGCAGGCAATGCTGGTGTTAAAGCGCCAGACACCGATTTGTGAGCACGAGCCCTTGCTTAGAAAATGCCTTCATATTCCTGCTGATTGAGTCAAAGTAGGAGACAGACAGTCTTAGAACCCATCCAGAATAGTCTACACATTGTGAACGTTGAAAGCTAAGCAACAAAGCCTAACTCAAACTCTCCTCCACCCCATCCTGAACACCCAATTGCCCAAAGGTAAAGGATGAATGCAAGACAGTACAAACAAAACAAAAACAAACAAAACCAAAACAAACCAAAACGAGGCCCACCTGTTGATGTACTCATGTCGGTACTCGTGCTCCTGCTCAGGGTCAAAGGTCAAGCTCATCTTGTTCAACTTCGGCTGGAAAAGCTCCTTGTTGGCCGATTCGTTCTTTTTCAGCTGAAAAATAAAGTGGTAAATAATCAGGTTTGAAATCGTGCACAATATAGCCTATATAGTGCTGATGTTGGACGTCAAATCAAATCAACTCAACTTGAAATCGTGAAAATATAATCTTTTGTTCTTTCTTTCCAGAAAAAGAAACGTGTGTTTTACCTGAAGCCTATAATATCATTTGTGGCTAGAAAATAAAATGCATTATATCTCTTGCCGCCTTTTTACTATAGCGTAACAGATAATAAGATGTGTAACACAAACATACAGATGGACATCCTTGGAAACACCAATAAAACCAATGGCTGATGTATCAGTAATGCACAAGCTGAGGATTCCCTTCCCCTGCACCCCACACTCAGGAAAAAAACCTATCTCGATGAGCTATATGTCCTGGGAAGTATTCATGTATCCCCCACCACACAAAAAATTCCCAAAGACACCCAAAGGCAGTCTGACAAAAGCTAATAGAAACTGGTCATCACAACCTCGAGACGAGACCCACCTCATACCCTTAATACCCCCAGGAAAAGACAAAATCAAATATCACAATCTTGGAAACCCCCCTGACGAAAAAAAAAAACAAAAAACAAAAACACCCAATGTACTCACAATCTCAATGAGCTCTATGTCATGGGCTGTGGTCATGTACCCCTCACCCTACAAAAAAATTCCCAAAGACAGCCGGACAAAGACTCGTAGACACCGATCATCACAACCTCGAGACGAGACCCACCTCATACCCCAAGGAAAAGACAAAATTATGGGAGGTTGTCATGGAGCCTCTGGGTGCCACAGTGTCTGGAGCGGACGCCCCGTGGTGCTGCTTCAGGAGGGTCGAGTCCGCGCCGTGTTCTGTGGGGACAACAAACAGACAAGTAGGTCAAGGTTGAGCGGGTCGCAATAGGGTATTACGTAAGTCAAGGTTAGGGGGTCACAATAAGGTCACAGACGGGTCAAGGTTATGTGTTCACAAAAAGGTCAGGGACGAGTCACGATTAGGAGGTCTTATTAAGGTTCCAGACGGGTCACGTATAGGCAGTCACAATAAGATCACAAACTGGTAGTGAGAGCGGGCGATAAACAAGTCAAGAGACAAGTATGAAGCGGACACTGCTTAACCCAAGAGGTTATTATTTATTATCCTATTTATTAACAAAATCCAATATCAAGTAATATGAATGCAGCTACGGTTTATTAAAATTGGTATAGTCTTTAATAACTGTCAACGATTTTGAGGGCAAAATCAGGTGGATGTAGGATGGACGAGTCAAACGATATGTATAATGTTGGATCAAACACACAAGACATGGAAGAAAAAACAAAAAACAAAACAAAAACAATAACAAAAAAACAACAAACAACAAATAACAACAACTAGAAAAAAGAAGAAAGACAAGACATAAAACACACATAAAAATGACTATTTCAAGAAGTTTCGATTAACAACAAATCGATGATACATAGATATATCCATTTAGTTTTCGCGAATAACATCGATTTATTATTAAAAGACAAAATTAAATATTACAATCTTAACGACCCCCCTCCCTTCCCCCGACATCCAATGTACTCACAATCTCAATGAGCTCTATGTCCTGGGACGTGGTCATGGAGCCTCTGGGTGCCACAGTGTCTGGAGCGGACGCCCCGTGGTGCTGCTTCAGGAGGGTCGAGTCCGCGCCGTGTTCTGTGTCAGCAAGAAACAGACAAGTAGGCCAAGGTTAAGCGGGTCACAATAAGGTAACATGTAGGTCAAGGTTAGGGGGTCACAAAAAGGTAATAGAAGTGGTCCTGGTAGAAGTCTTCATCATCCAGTGGAGACAGGGTCGTGGAAAGGGCTGAGACATTTGCGCTGGTGCCGTTTCCACCGAGGGCTGTGTAGTTGAGGACACCAGACTGCATGGAGGAGGAGGAGGCATTATCGTCGTCGAAGGAGCAGAGCCTGACAAACAGCAGGACAATAAGGACGGTCCCGGCAAGCACGGCAACAACCGTTTTGGCGTAGGACCGCAGAAGGAGAAGGAGGAGGAGAAGGAGAAGGAGAAGGAGAAGGAGGAGGAGAAGGAGAAGGAGAAGGAGAAGGAGGAGGAGAAGGAGAAGGAGAAGGAGAAGGAGGAGGAGAAGGAGAAGGAGAAGGAGAAGGAGGAGGAGAAGGAGAAGGAGAAGGAGAAGGAGGAGGAGAAGGAGAAGGAGAAGGAGAAGGAGGAGGAGAAGGAGAAGGAGAAGGAGAAGGAGGAGGAGAAGGAGAAGGAGAAGGAGAAGGAGGAGGAGAAGGAGAAGGAGAAGGAGAAGGAGGAGGAGAAGGAGAAGGAGAAGGAGAAGGAGGAGGAGAAGGAGAAGGAGAAGGAGAAGGAGGAGGAGAAGGAGAAGGAGAAGGAGAAGGAGGAGGAGAAGGAGAAGGAGAAGGAGAAGGAGGAGGAGAAGGAGAAGGAGAAGGAGAAGGAGGAGGAGAAGGAGAAGGAGAAGGAGAAGGAGGAGGAGAAGGAGAAGGAGAAGGAGAAGGAGGAGGAGAAGGAGAAGGAGAAGGAGAAGGAGGAGGAGAAGGAGAAGGAGAAGGAGAAGGAGGAGGAGAAGGAGAAGGAGAAGGAGAAGGAGGAGGAGAAGGAGAAGGAGAAGGAGAAGGAGGAGGAGAAGGAGAAGGAGAAGGAGAAGGAGGAGGAGAAGGAGAAGGAGAAGGAGAAGGAGGAGGAGAAGGAGAAGGAGAAGGAGAAGGAGGAGGAGAAGGAGAAGGAGAAGGAGAAGGAGGAGGAGAAGGAGAAGGAGAAGGAGAAGGAGGAGGAGAAGGAGAAGGAGAAGGAGAAGGAGGAGGAGAAGGAGAAGGAGAAGGAGAAGGAGGAGGAGAAGGAGAAGGAGAAGGAGAAGGAGGAGGAGAAGGAGAAGGAGAAGGAGAAGGAGGAGGAGAAGGAGAAGGAGAAGGAGAAGGAGGAGGAGAAGGAGAAGGAGAAGGAGAAGGAGGAGGAGAAGGAGAAGGAGAAGGAGAAGGAGGAGGAGAAGGAGAAGGAGAAGGAGAAGGAGGAGGAGAAGGAGAAGGAGAAGGAGAAGGAGGAGGAGAAGGAGAAGGAGAAGGAGAAGGAGAAGGAGAAGAAGAAGAAGAAGAAGAAGAAGAAGAAGAAGAAGAAGAAGAAGAAGAAGAAGAAGAAGAAGAAGAAGAAGAAGAAGAAGAAGAAGAAGAAGAAGAAGAAGAAGATGAAGAAGAATGAGAAAAATATGAGGCTGATGAGTTAAGTTGGTTTAAAGTCCAACGTCAGAACTATATACGCTATATTGTGGACGGGTACCAAGACTGACGTCTGACATTTTTGTGTGCGGTCGGTTGGTACTTAAGTTTATTGAAATAAAATAGATATGGTCCTTAATCAGCCTATTACTCGATACACTAACTACTTTGAAATGTATCAAGCGGTTTATTAATGTTGTTAAACATAATTATGTATTGATGTTTGAGTGAATCAAATGTATTATGTGCGACCAAGGCTAACTTCCCTTTGGGATTATTGGGCCTTATCTCATCATATCTTATCTGATAAAAAGTTTATGAATAAGCATAAAATTCGGGAATCCGAACAGCAAAGAATAACTATCATTTTATTCGTACAGGTTTAAGCTAAGTGCATCAATATAAGAGTGGATTAGAATAAATATAAATCTATACCCGCCACAACCAAGAGAGCTAGCTACATGTAGTACGGTTACAGGTACAAGGGGAAAGCACCGCCATAATATATCAAACTAATAACAGGATCCAGAGCCATGTCCGAAGCGCTATACACCCTCCTCCTAGCCTAACCAGTATGTAAGCAAGCTGCGAAAATCACATGACTTTTGGTACTTTCTATTAAAAATCGAGGAAGGGGAGAGGAAAGGAAGAAGCAAACTTCTAGATCTTTTGATGCTGATGAAAACAATTAAAAATAGTCGTGTGGAATGCCTCTAAAGCAAATAGAAAGTTAATAATCATTCAACAGAAGGGATATAGTGAACTCCAATGTGTGGCGTTGGCTACCAAGGCTAAAGTCTATCTGACTCCAATTTATCTATTCTCATAATAACCGCGCGCGCGTGTGTAGCTTTTTTGAGGAATTAAAAAAAGCATCATCCCTACGTTTATCAACAACAAGACAACAAAATAATAAAAAGACAAAAAAAAACAAAACAAACAAAAAAAAACACAATAACAACCCATAAACATACACCAAAAACCTACTACCGACCACAACATTCGGCTTCTAGTGCTTGGAATGCATACAATTCATACCACTTATTATGCAAAAACTTCCGCTAAGACTTTGCAAATACATGTGCCCATTTATTTCAGAAAACAACGCTAAACGCACTTTATTTGGGGCGCATGGTTATCGTTTATTAAGTGTTACGTTCCCCAATGCCCTGGTCCGTACCGGGGGATGAACCACTTTAGATTCGAACCTCAAAATAACCCCATGTTCTTCAGTGATGTGCGCTACCACCTGGCCAACTTGGCGCTCCTAGAGCGCGTGGTTCGTTTGTTTGTTGCTTAACGTGAGCTCCTCATAGGTTATATTGTGGACGGTGTATGAAGACAAACGTCTGATTCTTCAGTGATGTGCGCTACCACATGGCCAACCTGGTACTTTTAGAGCGTGTGGTTCGTTTATTTGTTTGTTCATTGCTTAACGTGAGCTTCGCATAGACTATATTGTGGACGGTATCCGAAGACAAAATTTTACGTGCTAACACACAGACACAGTGTGGGACGATCTGGACTCCTGTCTCAGCCCCGGTCACATTATACTGACACCGACCCAACCATAAATAGGGCAAATACACACTCGTGGCTTTCGAACCGGGGACCTCCCTCTTGGAAGGCCAACACTCTATCACTTGCGACAATTTGAACCCACGTGATGACAGACTTTCGGGTGAAGGAATAATCTCTATTATACGAGAAAGAGAGAGTGAGAAAGATATAGAGAGACAGAAAAAGACGGAGATAGAAAGAGACAGACAAGAAAGACAGAGCAATATAGAGACAGAGAGAGAGAGAGACAGAGAGAGAGAGAGACAGAGAGACAGAAAAAGACGGAGATAGAAAGAGACAGACAAGAAAGACAGAGCAATATAGAGACAGAGAGAGAGAGAGAGAGAGAGAGAGAGAGAGAGAGAGAGAGAGAGAGAGAGAGAGAGAGAGACAGAGAGAGAGATCGAGATAAGGGTGGAGATGGGAACAAAGAGTACATGTATAATTATGTGGAGAGAACCAAACGGGATACAAATTCTCTACTTTTCAAACACTTTGGATTATAGAATTCTAGAGGGATACAAAAATAATAATCTGTTCATGTGTTTAGGGAAAAAACAACGATGAAATATAATAAGTCAACGATAGATAATTACAATAATTAATGCATGCATTTTGAAAAAGGGAAAACTCAGTTATTATGCTATAAGGGCATTAAAACAAAATCAATGAAAACAAAACAACAACAACACACACAAAAACACCAACGGAAAACAATAAAATAAAACAAAAAATTCACAATCTAACAATGACAAAACATTATTGATATGTTCTTAAAGCAGAAATACACAATTTGTGTTTATCATACACGTATTTTCATAATATCACTCATTAATATGAACAGCGTATCACACAGTCGTTACAGTTTCAACGATTAGTATGTATAGGTCAACACTGTGAACGCCTCCAATCCTCATACTCTAATGCTAAGAAAATATATTTGCCAATTAATAAAAAAGTAATAAAGCAGAGGCTTATCTACTGGAGCAAAACACACACACACACACACAAACACATAAATCCGCGAAGCCACCAATTTCTAAGGGTGATGACACACAGAGACGCCGATTTTCCACACGCCGAGACATACATTCGGCGTCGCTTGGCGCGTAGGAAACCCGTGCCTTCTATGACCTCGCCCTTAGAGACATATTATCAGTGTTATTATTGATATTATTGTATTCTACCGATACTACGCTGGTAAAATGGGAGTGTATGGAAAACTACCGGCAAGGGAAAAGCTACAAAGGAGGGAAATAGGATATTATGGAAACACTACAGGTAGGGATAAGCAAAAAACAAAACAAAAATAAAACTGATAAAAAATTGGTAGAGGCGAAAAAGGGTTACCTATAAGTATATCTAAAACAGCGAATTAAAGCGAGGTAACAAGATTTTTCTAGACTTTTCTAGATCTACACAAAATAGTCAGGGAGCAGACCGAGGGAAAGAGGAGGAGGAGGAGGAGAGTGAAGAGCTTTTGACCTTTCGCGTGACCTCCCGTCCCGGCAGCGGCTCGGCAGCCAACGTCGGCTGTGTGTGGGGTCAAGGTTACGGGGTGAGGGGCGACAGAAGGGTCAGGGTCAGGGTCAGAGTTGACGCGAGGGTCAGGGTGAATGCGAGATGTGTGCAAAGACAAGAGTGGCGGGTGTGGTGAGTTGTTGTGCTGAGGAGGGAGGGGTGGAGGTAGTGGGGGATGGTATGATACTGGGGGTGGGGGTGGGGGTGGATGTGTTGGATGGGTTGGATGTGGTGGGAGGTTCTGGCTTGGAAGGTAGTTGCGATGCTTGTGAGACTGAGAAAACCGTGACGATGAATCTTCACTACCGTTTCTTTTGAGCTCAGAGACTTTTGTATGGTGCGGTTGGTATGTGCATGGGGTGGGGGTGAGGGAGTGAGGGGTAGAAGAGATGGCACGGGGAGTGGGGAATAGTTGAGTATGAGTATAGGGAAGGAGGATGGGTGAGTGTGAGTGGGAGGAACATGGTTGACATAATGTGAGTAATGGTCGCGTGTTTGATGTGAACAAAAATAGCATAACTAACAAAAACTAAAATAAAAAGGATAGTAAATTATAGTAAGTTATAGAGTTGACAAAAGATGATCGGTAGGGAGTATAGACCACTCGTGAAAGGTAAGAAGAACATATAAATAATATTTAAAATGAGGTAAGGAGATAGAAGAAGAAGATTGAGAACGAGAGAGAGGCGAAGGGGGGAAAGTGAGAGTGAATGAGATAGAAAAAGAGAGATAGAGAAAGAGAGAGAGAGAGAGAGAGAGAGAGAGAGAGAGGGAGAAAGAGAAAGAGAAAGTTGTTGTTGAGTTGGTTTAACGCCCAACATCAGCATTATATATACTATATTGTAGACGGGCCCCAAGACTGCCGTCTGACAATTTGAGAGATAGAGCGAGAGAGAGAGAGAGAGGACGGCAAGGTTGAGAGAAAGAAAAGAACGAGAGACAGAGAAAGACGTACAGGACGTAGGAAGAAAATACAGTGAGATAAGGCATAGTAAAAAAGAGGGGTAGAAATAGCAAGTTAATAATAGTGACACATAAACACGTAATTATTAATTTTTAAGCCTCTAATTTAGTATCACAATGTTATAAACATCGATTAAATCCACTTAAAAACAGCACACATACACACACAATCACAGAGAAAGAAAAACAACAACTAAAACAACAACAACAACACACAAATAAACGACACATACGATAAACTACAGCAAAGAAAAGCCAAAAACAAAAAAGGTAAATCTGTAAAAAGTTGTGCGTTCAAATTGAGCAGCGTGGATTTACCCCAATCTATAAACAAATTATAATAATTTTGTAATATAATATTTTTCAGTACATGAAAAAAACTATACTTTAAGGTTTTATGGGATCTTCAGCCCCCAAAAAGTTTTGACAAAAACAGTGCGAGTTAAACAAAGAGTGCTTCAAAATAATATTGTAAAACCAAAGAGGCTAGGGGAATGTTAAACTTGGCTACATGTTCTGAAAAGAATGCTAAATGCCCGGCTTTTATCAGAAGGCAGCACATTCTACACATGATCTAGCCGCCATGGGTGTGTATATAAATTACATACACACTTTTATAAAGTTTTGAAGGGGTCGCCGTATAGGATCCCCCAGGGGGACCTAGGAGACAGGGAGAGAATTCTCTTCCTCACTCTATAGAGAACGTATTGAAGGGGTCAGTGTCAGTATAAGCTATAGTGAAATCCACGATTGGTAGTATCTTAGAAAAGGCAATAACACGATATGGCCATTTACACACACTAAATGACATTCACATAATTAGTAAGGCTGTATTGACTCTCCATAGTAGTCTAGTATTAGTAACAACGACTCGAGAGAATATATACACCCATTTACATACTATTTTCAGGCTGGTACATGTATTGCCTATCCATAGTAGGTAGAATTGCAATAATGACAATGGCTCTAGAAGATATATACCTACATACATTATGACATTGAAATAATTATTCAAGCTGTTATTAACTATCCACGGTAGTAGTACTAGTACTGTAATAATTACAACGGCTCTATAAGAAATGCACATATACAAAAAATTAATTTGCATGTCTAATCGAGATGAAAAAGGGTTGTTGCTAGGTGCGTTGCTAAGGGACGCCAAAAAGTGCTAAGTGTTTGAGGCGCTATACTATTAGGTATCTTACCAGGCTCCTCGTCGCCCTTGTTATCGATGTCGTTATCCTCTGACATCGGGTCCGGCACTGGAGGCGCGAACAGCTCGGCTGTGGCAGACGCTGGGTCGATGGTCTGGGGGAAATAAGACCGAGGTCAAGGTCAAGGTCGGGATAAAAGTCAAGGTCGAGATCAAGGTTGAGGTCAAGGTGATGAAGGGTCACATGACAATACCAAACTGAATGACTGGGTCTCTATCTCAGGACAAAATTAATTGTCCCATTATGACATTAGCAAATAAACGTCTTTGTACTACATCAGTAATTGTCTCACAAACAACTTGAAAATTAAAATGCGCCGATTGTTTTTGTTTTCGTTTTTTTTTTTTGATTGTTAATTAATTGACTAAAGAAAACCAAATAGCAGTATCCTTAGTTTTAACTTGAGCTGGATCAAATTCAGATGTTTTCTATTGTTAAACTTGTATACTCTGATACACTGCAGCACTGTATACAATTCATATGCTGTGTACCATTGCCCTTTTCTGCATGCTCCTACATTGGGCTTAATCACACTAGAACTAAAGACTAAAGAGTCTTTCCGATTCATTGTAGTACTGTATCCGATTCAGATCAGTTTTCTACTGATCTCCTCCATTGGATTTCATCACACTTTAACACTAAAGAATCCCTTTGCTACACTATACTGTATCCGATTCCGACCTGGTTTCTATTGTTTCACTTTTCTATAGACTCCCAAATTGGACTTAACCACACTAGAACTAAAGAGACTTTCTTATACATGCAATACAAACCTCGACTTCCGTGGCCGAGTCCCCTCCAGCAGCCTGCAACACACAGAACATGACATGTTTGGAACCATAGGAATACAGTGTTTATATATCTAAATATATAATTAAAATTGTAATAACGATAATAATAATAATAATA
>RQTK01000789.1:48465-64586 GCA_003991915.1 Elysia chlorotica | reverse complement strand
GGATCGCCTTCGGCAATGGGGAGGGGATTTGTTGCTTGGGCTAGAGCTAGATCAAGACATTGGTGGTTGAGAGGCATGTTGTTAATGTTGTAACAGGAAATGGTTAAAGACAACACATACACTATTTTGCCTCTAGACCAGGGTAGAAGTATACAAGTTAGCCATCATCAGCATTCAGTGGACGCCCGCTCAAATTATCAAAACAATAGTTGGAGGGAGTCGACATTTTAATATTTATAATAAGAAAAAATGGCACTTCAAGAGACAAGTAAGTCCAGCATATATATAAAATATATGTGGTTGCGACGCCATAATAGGGTTTTCCATGAGACCTAAGATACGCTAAACTAAGAACAAAATTCGATATAATTAACCTTGATGGTCTGTAACGCAGGTGAAACTGTTAGGCAAGAGAGTCCAATACCAGAGGCCTTACGATAATTGGACCCATAGCCAAAACGAAGACGGGCTGTAAGGGAAACTTCACTGGCGTCCAATCATGGCCCTATCCTGGAGTCAATAATTAACCATAGAGCAAAAACATCAAAATTGTTTTGCTTCTTGGTCGCTTTAGGTATGTTTTTTTAAAATGAAATATTACAATTTTCTCTGCCTCTCTCTCTCTCTCTCTCTGTCTCTCTCTCTCTCTCTCTCTCTCTCTCTTTTCACATCTACCCACCCCTTTCTTGTACATGCTAATGACCCTTGTGTAACTGGAGCTTAAATTTACCTACAGTCTTTGTTCCCCGATTCTATAATTCCTAAACTCGGCATTCTATCTCACTAGGCTCGCGGGAAGATCCGGATCATTCGAGACCCGTCAGTTCTCGACGCCGGTTTCGGGTATCGCCGGTTCATAAATCCCGACTTCCTGCGCGCCCCGCGAGATCCGGAACCGGAATGGCGTCACACATCCGGATCGCTTTGGGCAATGTGGAGGGGATTTGTGGCTTGGGGCTATGGCTAGATCAAGACATCGGTGGTTGAGAGGCATGTTGTTAATGTTGTTACTGGAAATGGTTAAAGACGGCAGTTACACTATTGTGCCTCTAGACCAGAGAAGAAGTACACACAAGCCAGCCATCATTAGCATTTCCTGGGCGTGTTTTTTTAAAATGAAATATTACAATGAAGGAGAAACAAATGGCAGTGCGAAAACATGATGGTTTATTGTAGCCAAGGCGTTATTTGTGCGTAAATGTATAACATGGATGCATCATGTCGTTCATTATGAAAAAGCGAGAAAAAAGCGAGCGTGAGTGAAAGAGAAGAGAGTTAGAGAGAGAGAGAGAGAGAGAGAGAGAGAGAGAGAGAGAGAGAGGAGAGATAAAGAGACAGAGTTAAAGAGAGAGAGAGAGAGAGAGAGAGAGAGAGAGAGAGAGAAAGAGAGAGAGAGAGACAGAGAGAGAGACAGAGAGAAAGAGAGAGAGAGAGAGAGAGAGAGAGAGAGAGAGAGAGAGAGAGAGAGAGAGAGAGAGAGAGAGAGAGAGAGAGAGGGAAACAGAGAGAAATTCAGAAAGTTTTTGCCGAATGAACACTCTTGCACCCATCATTAAAATACTAAATTTTACCTTTGACTTTCACAGAAATAATTTCGTGTATACCTCATGATATTAGTAGGGCTTAAACATTTTAGGCTCCAATGTATCTATAGACATCAATAACTGTTATGTATCTATCAACATGTTAAGCACGAAAACAAAAATCCCAACAAAACCCCATAAAAACACACAAACACAAAAATCAATGGTTTATGGGTCGTGAAAACAGGGGACAAAGCAAAGAAGATCAAAAGATCAAAGGGCCGCCGGTAAACAGACATTAAAATTTATGTTGCCTCTCTGATCAGAATCTAGCGGACCATAAAGGTTGCATTCGGAAAACATTGAAAATAATGATGGTCTCCTAGAATAGTCAGTATGCGCGAATAGTCTTTCTAACACTGTTTCACTCTCTCTCTCTCTCTCTCTCTCTCTCTCTCTCTCTCTCTTTCTCTCTCTCTCTCTCTCTCTCTCTCTCTCTCTCTCTCATCTGTCACCCTTCCCTTCTCATTGCCCGGACTAAAATAGTGTCTGTATCAACAGCACCGTCACTAGTGCGGAAATCCTTTGATTACCCAGTTGAGAACTTTTAGATGTAACCGGAAGACGCCAAACTTCGTGATGGTCAATTTCACATCGGTTTATCCGAAAGTCGGTCGCTGCTAGTTTGGTCGGAACAGAATACATTAAAAAAACCCAACCCAAAACCGGTTGAGACAGAAGTTCTGGTAACCCCTGCTATACATCAGTGTTGTAGCAAGTTAAATCATTGTCGGACATTAGTCTTGGGATGCGTCCGCAATATAGTCAAGTTGGTGGCGTTGGGGGTAAAGAAACCAACTGACCAAACCTGGATGTGTTCTAACCTAATTATATTCAATATGTTAAATTTGAGCAAAAAATGTCGGAAAAAAAGAAGAACCATACAACCTACCAACCATCGATATTTCTCAACAACAACAAAAATATCAAGAATAACAACAACAACGACATCAACAACAACAACAACAACAACAACAACAACAACAACAACAACAACAACAACAACAACAACAACAACAACAACAACAACAACAACAACAACAACAACAACAACAACAACAACAACAACCATCGATTTATAATCGATCTCTAACCTAACCACTGCGGCAGCAGTTCTGGCTCAATCAATCAAAAGGCACAAACAGGTTTGAGATTGGAGACCACTGTCTGTCTGGCAATCTCTCTCTCTCTCTCTCTCTCTCTCTCTCTCTCTCTCTCTCTCTCTCTCTCTCTCTCTCTCTCTCTCTCTTTTTCCACACATACACTCACACACACACACACAAACACTGCTTACTCTTCCAGCCTTCTCTCTTTCTTCTAATTCTTTTGAAGAGACTTTTTTTTCGCACAGTTCTCTTCCTTTCCAATAATCACCCACCCCCAATACAAAAAAAAAATGCCTCCTGCCTGCCTCCCCCTCCCCCGCTACTCCACCAGCCTGAAAAGACAACTTTCCTCCTCCCCTCCCCCCTCCCCCACCCCCTCAATGAAAAAGAAACGTCATAGTCAGCCCTCACGTCGGCACTTTTGGTCTGAGAACTGCAAAAGCCTCCAAAAACTAGCACAAAAAAGTTCGGTATTAAGGTATTCGAACAAAACAAAACAAAAAACACCCCGAAAAAAAAAACATGCCCAAATCGCTGAGGCAAGCAAATTGTAACTCGATCTAATATCAAATCGATACATCAAATTTTCCTCTCAGCCCACCGCAGATCAATCACGGCGAGAGTGGAGCCGTTATGAATATACTACACCTGTGGCTACTGTTGAGATCTATAATGCAGGCTTTGCCGTCTTCACGACGATAATGGTTGACGTAATCAAGACTAAATGTTTTAGAGATGTGGATTTATAGAAGAATAACAAGAGCCGCTTGGAAAGAGAAGAAAGCAAACCTTTAGATACTAGAGATGGTAAATATCGAGCAAAAACAGCTCCTCAACACAGTGAAAGAGAGGAAAATTGAATATTGCGGGTATATAAGAAGGCACGGTTCATCGCAAAAGAAGTTCGTAGATTTTGTGGTGGAAGGCACGAGAGGTAGAGGAAGGCGCCAAAGTTTAGTCGAGTTGTAGATGAGTTGGTTAAACGTCCAACATCAGCACTATATATGCTATATTGTGGACGGACCCCAAGACTGACGTCTGACAATTTTATGTGCTGCCACATTCGAGACAGGGCGGGGATAAGTTGGATCAAGAACGTTGAGGACTCTTCTGGAATGAAAAGACTGCGCTTGAACAAGAAAGATGGAAGACCATGGCATTCAACCTCTGGAAGGAGAAGGATCTCTGACTGACTAACTGACTGAATAAAGTCCGTTAGACATAGGCGTTTCTGAAAGCTCATTGGCTCCGTAAGTTTCGGAAGAATTATGGTTAAAACACCCCGGTTCAGAATTAATAACCTTGGAACTCTGACTGACTGACTGACTGAATCAAGTTACTTATACATATGGTTTTCTAAAAGCTCATTGGCTTCGTAAGTCTAAGAAAGAGTTATGGTTAAAACACCCCGGTTCAGAATTAATAACCTTGGAACTCTGACTGACTGACTGAATCAAGTCACTTATACATATGGTTTTCTAAAAGCTCATTGGCTTCGTAAGTCTAAGAAAGAGTTATGGTTAAAAACCACCGGTTCAGAATTAATAACCTTGGAACTCTGACTGACTCACTGAATCAACTCCTTAAGACATAGGGTTTTCTGATATTTCATTGGCTCCGTAAGTCTAAGAAAGAGTTATGGTTAGAAAAACACCGGTTCAGAATTCATAACCTTGGAACTCTGACTGACTGACTGACTGAATCAAGTCCCTTAGATACTAATAGGGTTTTCTGTAGCTCATTGGCTCCGTAAGTCTACAAAAGTGTTATGGTTAAAACAAAAAAACAAAAACAAAAAAACACGGGTTCAGACTCCTTAACCTATCGTTATCGTTTCCACTAAGTGTCCATTATCGCAAGACCTCCAACGAAAGACCTGAAGAAACGGGCAGCGCAGGTGAACTGATCAGTAGGAGAAAGGAAATCTGTGAAAAGTGATCAATGCCACTTATTGTAAGTGATAGCTATCGATCCGCTTCATTGGATATCAATGGCAGTCTTTCTTCTTAGGCCTCCTTTCCAATCTCACCTTTTTTTTTTCGGCGTATTCCAACTTAAGCACTTTTTATGGAGATATATGAAAACACACACACACCAACGCACACATTTTCTTTTAAAGCTTTTCAGCTCTCCAAATTGAAAAATATCCTCCCTTCTCCTCGTCACTCTCTCTCTCTCTCTCTTTCCCTCTCTCTCTCTATCTCTCTCTTTCCCTCTCTCTATCTCTCTCTCTCTCTCTCTCTCTCTCTCTCTCTCTCTCTCTCTGTAATTCAGTTTACCCCAAACATGCCACTTGTGCCAGCAGCAACGGGTAGGTTTTCCCAACTGCTTCTCAGATCCCCAGAGAGTCAACATAGCTGAGCCTGTGGGGGGCAGTCACGGAACTGCATGTATGAAGTCTAGTGGTTTGTGCAGATCGTGCAGGGTTGGTGTTTGGTGAAGGTAAAGAAGGAAACAAAATAAAAATTTGATATAGCGGTAGATGAAAAGAAAGAGGGAGACAGAGACATAAAAAGCCAGACAGACAGACATACACAAAGGGAGAGACAGAGAGAGAGAGGGTGAGTGAGTTTGTTTTACGGCACGTCAGCACGGTACGAGAGAGAGGGGGAATGAGAGAGAGAGAGAGAGAGAGAGAGAGAGAGAGAAATCACAAAATCTCTATTATTTATCTATTTATTATCGACGTTTGCCAATATCTCTGTGCCTGTAGCTTGTATGTTTAGAAAACACTCAGAGAAATATTGCAATTATTGATGAAAGGCCGATGTCTAGGCTATTTTGATAAGCGGATGATGTCTGGTTGATAAAATCATGTCTCATGCAGAAATCATAACCCGGCGACGGGGTCAACTTGACCTTATGTGTTTGCTTTGTCTTTTTCTCCGTCTCGTAGACAGACAGACAGACAGACAGATAGCAAGACAGAGAAAAAGACAAATCGAACACGTAAGGTCAAGTTGACCCCGTCGCCGGGTTATGATTTCTGCATGAGACATGATTTTATTAAGCAGACATCATCCTCTTATCAAAATAACCTAGACATCGGCCTTTCATCAATAATTGTAATATTTCTCTGAGTGTTTTCTAAACATACAAGCTGAAAACACAGAGATATTGGCATCCGTCGATAATAAATAGATAAATTAATAGAGGTTTTGCGAAATGAAGCCCATAGCGAATTTGAAGACGGAAGACGCTAGGTAAGGAGATTTACATCGACATCCAATCAAAGGTTAATCCCAGTTTTACGAGATCAATCGAAGAATGACTGAACAGAAATCCCCATAGATAAGGGCAAATGTCGCCGAAAAAGTTATCTACATTCAAATAGAGCATTGTTTACACCAATAGACTACTTATTAGAAGTTGGGATAGGATATTCAACCTATTCCTGTGCGGAGAGGGGTGAGGAGATACTAACTTAGTTTGGAACCGTTATACCTTCAGCCCTCCAGTCCAGAGCCTTATCACATGAGCTACTTGGCGCTATATGTTACTTTATCTGGTTCCCAAAACATTATGCTCACTAAACATCAATTTGTTGTTTTTTTCTCTCCTTGGTGAGTGCGTTTGAGACTTTCATACCTTAGTTTATCATAATCAAGGATCTTTCTACACGTAGACACTTAATCAATCATCCGAAAAATCGATTCATCGATATTTACCTGCATTAGGATCGAGGGCTACAAAATAACCTGCTTGTTATTGCAAAGGTTCTTTCAAATTACTTTATAGGCGGTGGCAACCATTGATCACTCACTCCCTCTCTCTCTTTCTTTCTTATCTCATTTGCCATCAAACACTATAATCCATCATTATATCTTTATCCTGGGCTCTCTCTCTCTCTCTCTCTTTCTCTCTCTCTCTCCCTCTCTCTCTCTCTCTCTCTCTTATGAAACTGGAATCATTCTTTCTATCACTACTCGATATATCTTTTTATCCAATCTCTGCCTTTTTTTCTGTCCTCAACACTCTGTCTGTCTGTCTGTCTGTCTGTCTGTCTGCCTGTCTCTCCCTCTCTCTGTCTCTCTCTGTCTCTCTCTCTCTCTCTCTCTCTCTCTCTCTCTCTCTATTTCTCTCTCTCCCTCGTCCCTCTGATCTACAGGCTGCTTACGTAGCACCGAGGAAACTGATTCAATCTCGATTGATCTCGGCACCGTCTTCCTCCATCACAGACCGCACGCAGCCAGCGATTTCAGACAGACATACCGTCAGCCACAGAGGCCTTTCAATCATGGAACCCATCGCTAAAACCAAGACAATGAGTAAGAGAACAGGCCTTCAGTGATTTCAGACAGATCTACCGCCAGACAGAGAGGCCTTTCAATCACGGGGTTCATCGCCAAAACCAAGACGATGAGTAAGAGAATAGGCCTATGAACTGGCGTCCAATCAAAGCTCTATCCTAAACTTACGAAGCCAATGAACAACCTGAAAATGTCAAGCCTAAGTATCACGATTACGTCATCAGTAATGATGAAGTAGATCGCAAAGACTGGAGTATCCGAGAGAAGAGACACCCACTGCTCTAAATCAAAAGAAATGTGGGAGTTGAGTTGGTTTAACGTCCAACATCAGCACTGTATAAACTATATTGTGAACAGGCCCCAAGAATGACATATGACAATTTTATGTGCGGCCACACACGCGACAGGGAGGGGATACCATGACTCCTGTCTCAGCCGTCCACATTAAACTGACAACTACCCAACCAGTAGGGAGCAAAATCGCCATGGCTGGAACCACGGACCTTTTCTGTTAGAAGCTGGTGTTCTACCCCAAGGCCATAGCGGAAAGGCGGGAGAGCAACGGGTGAAATTTGCGGTTTTTATGACATTTAAAAGCAATCAAATAGCGTGAAAGATTGAAAAACATTTTTTTGAAAACCTTATACATAAATCATTTGCACAACATATTGATTTCTCATTCAACACCGTGTCGCTACATTTTCTATGTAATCGCATTTACAAAAAAGAGCTTTGCCCACATTTCGTCTCCCTTTTTTCTTTTGCATTTATTACCACACGCAATCTCATAAATTTCACAAACAAAAACTAAGGGCTCGGTTGCATTCGAATGACACAAACTCGTGCAGGTAGTTTTTATTCAAAATGAAATTTAATAACAGATTTCATAATCAATCACTGCTACACTCAGCCCGTGAATTCAATATCTCACACCAAGTGTTATGCAAAATTGTTTATACCGCCTCTACAAAAAAAAGAAATTACAAGTAGCTATAAAAGCAACGGGGTTATTAAGATCCCCCCACACGAAGCCTAGAGATCGATATTATGTGTTATCGATCTTCTATTACCGTGCTGGTAATGGCGGACCCAGAGTCAAGTGGAAACCTGTCTCTACTTGGCGGACAACTGTTGGGTGATCTTTTCACTGTTAGTGTTGTGTTACGTGGTGTCACATTCGGTGTTTCCTTGGCGCCAAGACTTCCAAAAAAATGACATACATGGTTAACGGGTACTTGAGTTGTTGTTGAGTTGGTTAAAGGTCCGACGTCAGCACTATATAGGCTATATTGTGGATTGGTCCCAAGACAGGCGTTTGACAATTTTATGTGCTGCCACGCAAGAGACAGGGTAGGAGTACCATGACTCATTAGCACGTAACATTGCCAGTCGCTAGTCTTTGGGACCCATCCACAAAATAACGCATTGCTGACGTTGGAGACAAAGCAACAACTCCTAACCCTGCCCCTACCTCCCTCCTACCCATCCCTACCCTAAATAACACTACCTTACGTACCCTAAATAACACTACCTTACGTACCTAAAATAACACTACCTTACGTACCCTAAATAACACTACCTTTCCTACCCCAAATAACACTACCTTACGTACCCTAAATAACACTACCTTCCCTACCCCAAATAACACTACCTTCCCTACCCCAGATAACACTACCTTCCCTACCCCAAAAAACACTACCTGGATATTTTATCGTGTTGCATAAAATGAGCAGTAAGGACAATGACCCAGAGAATGTTGTTGTCTAGTGTCCTGTTCGGAACAATGTTTTTCAATTCAATGTTTCCAACACCGACAGGATTCAATCAATTCAATGCAACACCGACACGACGCGTTGCGCTTAGTTCGAGGTGTGAAAGTGTGACTTTCGAGTGCAAAGTACATTGTACTACAACAGGTTATTGTTACGGTGCTCTAGTTTTCCCAGTAAAGCCTCCGACGCTCGGACGAGACGCTATTGGTATTCGTAGCTAATAATAGTGTTATTAATATTATTGCTGGCATAGGAAGGAAAGAGATAGAAAGGGAACACCGACAGAGACTATTATAATCTATATATCTATCCATAAATCTATCTACCTCTGTATCTATCTATCTATCTATCTAGCTAGCTATCTATCTATCTATCTATCCAGAGGGGAGAAGGAGGGAGAGAAAGAGCGAACGCACATGACAGAACCAGGAAGAAGAACAAAGGCCATACAGAGAATAATTATCCTTTGCTCGTAATCTATCTATCTAGTTATCTACCTATCCATCTATACATATATTCATATATCCAGAATGCATGCAGGTCTCTTTGAAATCGCTACGCTTATCCTTCTCAACCAGTAAACGATGGGATGAGCGGGTTGCTACCGTTTCTCCGATAAGTTTACCCAGACAAAAATAGAAAGTCTCAATCCTAGACAATCACACTGATTGTCTGTCTGGATGATACAACAAAAACCGTTCGGTTTGGCGGAGGTTCTGGTGCTCGCACAGCATATCTTTTGGTGCCAAAAACGAATCAGACGAAGGCAAGGCCCAGGCAGCGAGGCGCCGGTTTGGTATTAGTCTATTACATGTAAAAGAGATGACGTTTCATTCTATATGTCCTAGGGTCCGATCTCAGACGGCAAACTGTCATGGTGGAATCGTCATTAGTTTTCAATAAAAGAATTAGAGATATTGTAATAGGATAAGACGGTGATACTGATCATAAAAAAACACAACTGCTGCTGCTTCTGGTATTACTTATACTACTACTATCAATAAGAGATATACATATAATAAAGATAATAGTACTACTAATGGTTATATTGATAACACTTATGGTAATAATAATAATAATAATAATGATTAATAATAATAATAATAATAACTTAAAATTGCAATCAAATCAATTGTCCAATTGCAAGGGATTGTATTTATCATGATGGATTCCACAGGGTTTCCTTTTAAAATAAAAAAGGGAGAATTAAAAAATAAAAACAAACAGTCCAACCATGTCTAGTATCTGTTACCAATCTGCGTACGTGCATCTTTCTGTAGGCTTTTCTGAATACCCCATAGTGTATGTAATCAATCAATGGCCATTGGATTTAGTGGTCGCGGTAGCCCAATCTATGCAAACTCCATGCAGACGCCATGGTTGCCCGGTTTGATCATGAGAATTGGTAATTCATTTTCCAAGAACACGAAGAAGGTCACTTCTTATGTAGAGCCGAAATCAAAATTAATTAGAAAAATTTACTGATCATTGTACAATGAAATGGGATGATTGGGAGGACGGCGTAGAGGGTTTTTTGATTTTGTTTTTATTTGTTTGTTTGTTGTTGGTTTTTTAATATAAACGTAATATACGGAGAAAAGCATCTACATGACTTGCGCTGCTCGGTTCAGATAGTGTTGTTTTTGCTTTGATTTTGTTATATATTTTTTGCTAGTTTGGTTTTGTTGTGTTTGTTGTTTTTTTTCTGCTTTTTTTTTTTCGTTTTCGTTTTTTTCTCTAACTTAGTTTCTTTCTTTCTTACTAATTTTACTTTTCTTTTTTTTTCCTTTTTTTCACCAGAGCCACTGAGAGATCTCAAATTATCTAGAAAAAAAGATACATAGATAAATAGAGAGAAAGAGAGAGGCAGAGAAAGACATAGACAGACAAGGTAAAAGGGAGAGGAAGGGAGAGAGAAGAGTACAGGAAAAATTCTAGGAGAGATATGTTGATACAAATCTGAAGGGGAAAAAGGGGAGTGAGACGGAGAGACGTCTGACAAACAGAAAATTTTAAAGAATTGTTGTAATCGAAACAACTACAGATCAGGAAAATTGTTTTGGAACATTTGTAACTTCCAAGGAATCATCGATTGAATGTTAACGTGTTGACGCTGTACGTGTATGTGTATGTGTGTCTGTATACGTGTGTGTGTGTGTGAGAGAGAGAGAGAAAGAGAGAGAGAGAGAGAGAGAGAGAGAGAGAGAGAGAGAGAGAGAGAGAGAGAGAGAGTTTGTTTGTCTAGGGCAAGGTTTTCAAGCGCGGACCCGGGTGGTACAAGTTATCATTTGGAGATTCCGTTGTAACTTGACTAGCTTCGATCTCACCCACATAAACAAACAGCAGTGTTGACTTAGGAGAGGATAAAGAGACAAGTAGTGGGAAAAACATGGGAACTTGGGGCCAGAGAGAGGGGAGAGATAGAGAGAGAGAGAGAGAGGGGAGAAGGAGGGAGAGAAAGAGCGAACGCACATGACAGAACCAGGAAGAAGAACAAAGGCCATACAGAGAATAATTATCCTTTGCTCGTAAAACTAGGATAACCGACCCGACTGATTGAATTAAGTCTGAAACATTTAACTGAAAGAAACATAATTATAAGGATTCTAACGTTAAGAGGAAGCAATTGGCCTTTTAGGATGATCTTACCGCGAGCACACATTTATAACCTCCCCCGGGTGTTTTGTGATAGCGTGGCTTTCTAAACTCAGTCTGAAGGCCTACCTAAGGTGTGTCTGTTTAGACAGAAACTCTATCTAAAGTCTGTTTGGATTCTAAAATGTGTTTCTGTAGACGACAAGTCCCGTTAAAGTCTATTTGTGTGCCTGTCAAAAGATCTATTAAATCTGTTCATCTAGACTGCCTGGCAGTCTTTCTAAAGTATACCTGTCTGGACCTACAACAACAACAACAACAACAACAACAACAACAACAACAACAACAACAACAACAACAACAACAACACAACTTAGAACTGCAGTCAAAACAATGTTTCCAGTTGCGTGGGATTGTATTTATCATGACGGATTCCAGAGTGTTTCCTTTTAAAATAAAAAAGGGAGAATTAAAAAATAAAAAACAACAGTCCAACCATGTCTAGTATCTGTTACCAATCTGTGTACGTGCATCTTTCTGTAGACTTTTCTGTCTACCTCCGCATGTACGTAATCAAGCAATGGACATTGGATTATGTGGTCGCGGTAGTCCGATCTAAACAAACTGCATGCAGACCAAGTGTCCGGTTTGATCTTTAGAACTGGTTGTTCATTTTCCAAGAACACTGAGAAGGGTATCTATTTATCTACAGCCTAAATAATAATTAATTAGCAAAATTTACTGATCCATGTACAATGAAATAGGCTGATTGGGAGGACGGCGAAGAGTTCTCGCGTATTTTATTAAATATATGTTCGGTTCAAATGTTGATGGGTTTGTTTTGTTTGTTTGTTATTTTTTTTGCCTGAATTCGTTTTATTTCTTCTTTTTTAACTTCTTTTCTACCCTCTTTTACTTATTTTTCTTTTTTTTCCCCGCTAGAGTCACTGAAAGATCTCAAACTATCTAAAAGAAAAGAAGATTCATAGATAAATTGAGAGAAAGACAGAGAGACAGGAAGAGACAGAGTGAGAGACAGAGAGAGATATAAACAGTCACAGACAGACAAGTTAAAAGGGAGAGAGAGAGAGAGAGAGAGAGAGAGAGAGAGAGAGAGAGGAGCACAGAGATAGGCTGATAGAAATCTAAAGGCGCGGGGGGAGGGCAAAAAACATTGTTTTGTAGTTTTGTAACATTTGTAACTTCCAAGGGATCATCGATTGGATGTTAACTTGTTGACATTGAACATGTGTGTATGTGTGTGTGTGTGTGTGTGTGTGTGTGTGAGTTTGTTTGTCTAGGGCAAGGTTTTCTAGTGCAGGCCCGGGTGGTACAAGTTATCATTTGGGGGATTCCGTTGTAACTTGACTAGCTTCGATCTCACAGGCAGTGTTGACTGAGGTGAGGATAAAGAGACACATATGGAGGAAAAAGGAGAGAGAGGGAGAGAGAGAGAGAGAGAGAGAGAGAGAGAGAGAGGGAGGGAGAGAGAGAGAGAGAGAGAGACCAATAGTTGTTGTTGAGTTAGTTTAACGTCTAACATCAGCACTGTATAGGCTATATTGTAGATGGGCCCCAAGACTGACGTCTGACAACTTTGTGTGCTGCCACACACGAGACAGGGCAGAGATGCCATGACTCCTGTCTCAGCCGGTCACATTAAACTGACACCTACCCAAACAATAAGGGGCGAAATCGCCTGGGTTCGAAAAACGAACATTCTGCGTCGGAAGCGGGTGTTCTACCCAGGGCTACCGCTGTCCCGAGAGACGGATAGAGTGAAAGAAGATAGGGAAGATCAAACTGAAAGAGTGGGTGCTCTTGTGTGTTTGGTGAAGACAGCTAATCAAACCGCTGGTCCCTACTTGAAGTGAGCTTCTGGCTGGTCCAGCACCGCTCTAGGAGCTCTTGTTGCGTTGAGTTGGTTTAACCTTCAACATCAGCACTATATAGGCCATAGACTATATTGTGGACGGGACCCAAGACTGACGTCTGACAATTTTATGTGCGGCCACACACGAGACAGAGCGGGGATAACATGACTCCTGTCTCAGCCGGTCACATTAGACTGACACCGACCCAACCAATATGGAGCGAAATCGCTAGGGCTCGAATCACGAACCTCCTGCGTCGGAAGCGGGTGTTCTACCCAGGGCTACCGCGCCCCCCGAGAGACTTATAGAGTGAAAGTCTTGTGTGTTTGGTGAAGACAGCTAATCAAACCGCTAGTCCCTACTTGAACTGAGGACCTGGCTGGCCTCAGCACCTCTCTAGGAGCTCTTTGACTCTCTACAAGAAATCCTAATTCCTATCTAGACAGGACTTCTAGCATGGCAGAGTTCCATTGGAGTAAACACCGCCCGCAGTTTACAAATTCAATTTTCGACTGGGCCCCGGGTTGTTTCTTTTTTCTTCTATGTATTGATGCTAGCTTCAAGTGCGTGTGAATTCCGCTTTCGAACCAGGCCTCTGCCTTTGACCTTATCCCTCCCTTTCTCGTTTTCTCTCTCTATCTCTCTCTTTTATTTCTCTATATCTATCTATCAATCTATCTATCTATCTATCTATCTATATATCTATCTATCTATATCTATCTCTCTATTTATCTATCCATATATATTTCTCCCCCCCCCTTTCTCCCCCCCCCTCTCTCTCTCTCTCTCTCTCTCTCTCTCTCTCCCCTGACCCTAATCCTACATATTTATATTTATTAGCTTTATTTCTAGTGCTAGACCCCAAGCCTAAAAAAAACAGTTGGGGATTTCTTATCAAGTATGAAAGGAAGAGAGCCTTGAAAAGAAGTCAACTCCAAAACGAAATCTATGAATGCACGCGCAGTAACGATTAGCTATGAAGCACACAAAAAAAAAATGCTGTTTACATCAAAATGTATTACTTATATTAAATGTAGAATGTATGCAGCCTTTATTTACATTGGCCTGTGGCTAAAATATAATATTGCCTTTTCTGTGTGCCCGTCTAAACAAAGGTAACGTTCCTATTAATATACGGTAATATATTATCTCCACCGTGTGTATCAATCTATGTCTAAGGTTCTTTGAACTATCTTCTATACTGTCTATATCCCTTCTTTCATCTTGTCTTTGAGTTTTTCATTCTGCCCATGGCCATATCGCCCCTTCTTTCCTCCTTGTCTATGTCTCTCTCGCGTTCTATCTCGATTTTCTGTCTTCCTCCGTCTCTCTTTCTCTCTCTCTTTTGTCTCCCTCTCTCTCCCCTCCCTCTCTCTCTCTCTCTCTCTTTTGTCTCTGTACCTGTCTGTCTATCCTCCCTTTCTCTCTCTCACTCTCTCTCATCAAATACAAAAGGTAGTAAGTAAGCTTTCTCGGTCTTATATTGACACCTCTCTCTCTCCGTCTCTGTCTCTCTCTGTCTCTCTTTCCTCTCTCTCTGTCTCCCTCTCTCTCTTTCTCTCGTAGCTCCCATGGTCGGGACTATTCAGAAGGCGTCCCTCATTGGCCTCATTAGAGAGGGGCGCTATTTGCATACCGGACCCCAGGGTTCTGACTTTTCTGAGCAGCCCCATTGACTTGTAGGACTTAACCCCGCCAGACCGAGGGTTTTACTAAATAAGCTATTAGAGTGAAGTTCACCCCAGTATGAATGTATGTATGTATATACCGTAAAATACATGCATGAATTTTTGGGTTTAAGAGTCAAAGTGGGATTTGTCATTAAACTATTATAAGGAACAGTTATTATACAGCCTGCGTAATAATTCAATAATATTGAAGGGAAGAAGCCAAAGCAGAGGAAGAAACTGTATTTTTGTTTATTAATATTTTGTTTTGTTTATGTTTCTTGCTGTTTTAGAAAGTTCAAAGCGTTCACACAAAAGAACGCACCACAACGGGACCAAAAAGGAACACACCAACGATGGCACTAAAGCTAAATCAGACTCCCTGATCTAGAAATTCTGACACTATCGTTTTCTTGAACCTGTCACTTGAAACAGCCCAGACACATGACATAGCCTGGAAGATTTAGATCTAATCCGCTTAACACAAGGCCCTTCCGAACATGATCGATGTTGTTATGTTGTTCTTTTTTTTTTTTTTTTTAAGTTTAATAAGAATCAATACGGTCCTTATCCGAATCGGAAGTCCCCGCCCGTTCGCGAAATGATTTGGTGAAATAGAGGGAGGGATACAGAGAGAGAGAGAGAGAGAGAGAGAGAGAGCGAGAGAGAGAGAGAGAGGAAAAGTGGAGGAGGACGTCAAAAGAAAGATAGAGAGGGGAGATGAGGAGAGAGGTGGACAGGAGAGAGATAGAGAGACATGGGGGGAAAGGGAGACAAGTTGAGAGAGAGAGTTTATCCGAATCGGAAGTCCCCGCCCGTTCCCGGCATGATTCGGCGGGGGACAGGGAAGGATATATAGAGAGAAAGAGAGAAAGATGGAGAGTGGAAATGAGGAAATAGATGGAGAGGAAAGAGATGGACAGGAGAGAGGCAGAGAGGAGAAAGGTGGAGCGTGAAGAGAAGAGAGAGATGGAGAGGAGAAAAGTGGAGAGGGGAAAGAGGAAAGATGGAGAGGAGAGATGGGGAGGAAAGATGAGGAGAGAGATGGAGAGGAGATAGAGGAAAAAGATGGAGGGTAAGGGATATCCAGAGAGAGGAGAAAGACGGGGGAATAGGAAGGCACAGGTTGAGAGAAAGACAGAGATAGAAGAGAGAGAGAAACACACTCAGACAGAGAGGAAAAATGAAGAAGAAGAAGAAGAAGAAGAAGAAGAAGAAGAAGAAGAAGAAGAAGAAGAAGAAGAAGAAGAAGAAGAAGAAGAAGAAGAAGAAGA
>RQTK01000789.1:35720-48020 GCA_003991915.1 Elysia chlorotica | reverse complement strand
CTCTCTCTCTGTTTCTCTCTCTCTCTCTCTCTCTCTCTCTCTCTCTCTCTCTCTCTCTCTCTCTCTCTCTCGCTCACTCTGTCTCTCGCCATCAAACTTTGATGCAAACTGCTGATCTGCTTTCTACAAATTCTGACATCCCCCGGGCATGTGGTATTTATATGTTTTCCTGCGTGACGGGGGTGTCAACACCGTAACATATCGATCCCATGTAAGTACATAATAGATTGTAGGAACATTCTGGAACATGCTCACAGTATTCCTGTTTATGTGCGTCCACCGTGTTTTAACGTGTATAGCTGTCATAGTGGATGATAACAATACAAACAAACAAACGAACAAACAAGGAAAAAAACAAAAGAGCGACAAAACAACCCTGTATTATTAACTAGATCTATTGTTTGATTTTAAAGGGGGGTTTGTTATTGTTTTCTTTTCTATTACTACAACAATATCGACATAGGCGGTTTTGGATGCTGCAGTTGCTTAAATTAACCCAATAGACGATCGGATTTATCCGCACAGGTCGTGGGTCAATCCGACATTTTATCCCCGCCGGAGCATGCTCAATCTATGCCGGAAGTAAACACATAAACTCAGGCCGAGATAGCATTGGATGGCGAGACAAACATGTTCGGCATCCTTTGTTTGGTGAAGACCGGAAATAAAAACATGAGCCTCTGGAGGCGAGATCGATATGCCTGTATGGAAATGCTCGAAAAACTCCGCGTGAGAGTGTGGCGACATATTGTTTTATTGGCGTTGCTGTTGTTGTTGCTCTTGTTGTGTTTTGATGAGGGTGTATTTTGACTGTGGTTTTTAACTTCACTTCAACGAGACTAGAGTTCTTATAGAAACAGGGAGATTTGGGAAGTATGCATCCGTCCGCTTGTTTTGAGTTAAAGCCTACACAAGAAATCGGACAAAAAAAATACATCTGGATATGTAGTGGCCCTTAATCATTGTCATAAAAACTACGTGCAGTTCTCCAAAGGTCTGGTCTGTGTGTGGCAGCGGGGGGTTGGGTTGGGTTGGTTTAACGTCCAACAGCAGCACTATATAGGTCTCAGCCGTGTGTGGCAGCGCGAAGACAGAATGATAAGCCTTGCGATTCACACGAAAATAAACATATGACATAATCACGTCCTCAGACTTGAGGTTTCACTGGCTCCTTAAGCCTAAGATAGAGCTATCATTGGATTGGACGCGAAAGCAAAATTAAATTTACTCACTAATCGACTTCGCTCTGGGCCCGGTAATGGTGTTAGGTCTCTTCTATTATAAATAAATAAATAAATAAATTGACATCCATGGGGGCGACCTGGCTAAAGTGGTAGAGCGTTGGTCTCTAGATCAGGAGGTCCCCGAATCCAATCCCACGATCGGCAGATATATTTTCCTTCATGTTCGCCCCCTGTTACTGGTTGGGTCGGTGTCAGTATAATGTGACCGGCTGAGACAGGAGTCATGGTATCCCCGCCCTGTCTCGTGTGTGGCAGCACATAAAATTGTCAGACGTCAGTCTTGGGGCCCGTCGCCGTATATGACCCTCCAGGGGAACCTAGGAGACGTTAAACCCGGAGAGAAGGATATAATTCTCTCCCTCGATATATAGAGAAATGACGTCCCTAACTCGGTGACAGCAAGACATGAAATTGCCCTGTCTCACAGGTGTCCGGTCTATTAGCGCCCCAACGAAAACCCAACCTAGCACCCCCACCCGCCCGACACCGCCACTTGGCGCCCGGACGTTACGCCAGATCCGATACAAGGCTGTCAGGTGGTGTCGGCCAGCCATTTTTACCCTTGTCTGACCGATACTGTCAATCACACGTTAACCCTTGTTCGGCAAAGTACGGCACAATTTGCTCAATATATGAGCCCTTGCTCGGCCCAGCTTGTCAAGTCTTACAATATGATCTCCCCAGCCTCTCTCTCTCTCATTATCCCTTTCTCTCTCTATCTATCTACTTATCTATCTATCTCTCTCTCTCTCTCTCTCTCTCTATCTATTTATCTATCTATCTATCTATCTATCTATCTATCTATCTATCTATCTATCTATCTATCTATCTATCTATCTATCTATCTATCTATCTATCTATCTATCTATCTATCTATCTATCTATCTATCTATCTATCTATCTATCTATCTATCTATTTCCCTCTCTCTCTCTCGTTTTCTGACTTTTTGTCTGGCATGCTCTGACTCTCTCTCTCTCTCTCTCTCTCTCTCTCTCTCTCTCTCTCTCTCTCTCTCTCTCGAGTTAACCGCCTCATAGGTATCCTGAGGGTGTCTTATAGTACAGCGATGTCAGTCTTACATTAACCCTTGTCCAGTCAAGTCTGGTCTGTTTGCCTTTTTATCGGCTACAACCGTCAGTCAAAATGATTTTTAACCCCTTTTCAGCCAAGTCTGACAGTCACACGTTAACCCTTATCTTGCAATGGATTTCAGATACCTATAACCTAAGGTCTGAGCAAGTGTCAGTCAGCCAAGAGTTGTGACAAGTAACCTCCTTCCTCAGACACCCTTTCCTCATCCGAAAAAATGTTTTTAAATTATAAAAAAAAAGAAATAAACGAAAGGATAAATAAATAAATTATTTCAAAAAACTTTCTTCGCACACCATAGCTGTCACTCTCTTTTTCAGGGTTTTCCCCATATGTCTTAAGTTCCATCTTGATATTCCCAGGCAGGGAATGCCCCCACCCATCCAAACGGTGCCTGTTGCTTCGACTGCCAGATTCGCAGTCCGTAAGACGCTCTTTAATCAGTAATCTCCAAAACGGCGCTCACAAAAAAAAAATACCTGCAGGAAATTTCCCGCTCGCAACCGCTAGAAGTTAAGTCTTTACAAAAATTCTGTTACCATCGCACGATGGATATTTTTGCGTTACAGGTTCAGATCCGAAATTTATATGTATCTAAAACATGTTGAACACACATATACACACATATACATAACACCATAATGTTCATTACCATAGAATTGCGGTTAATATCCCCTCTCGAAAAAGTTAATATTTATTAGTCATTATCCTCAGTAATTAACCCAAAGAATAATATAAGCACAAAAAAAAAAACAATGGTGCTGGCCATTTCGACTGTAGGGCACCACAAAAGTCTTTGGTACAAAGTTGAGGTAGGCTTATGACTCGTCTTAAGATAATTATGTGAATAAAAAGCCTTAAGAAGAGTTGTACTTTTGATTGAAAATGTGCAGAAAATGCCTTTAAATAGGCCTCTGATAAAATTATACACGATAATTATAGTGGCATTAACGTGGCGCTAAAAGTTAAAAACAAAATTTAATTGCGCTTTTAACTTTTGAAATAAGAAGTAGGGGAAAATTCTATATAATTAAACTAATTAAATGAAGCCAAAACAGGCTTGCAATCATCGCCGGAGCTACATCTGGAGTTTTCCATTGCCGCTAATGTTCCCAGACACCAGACATGTTCCTGCGCCAATTTCCACAGCATGCAGACTTCGGCCCATTTAGCAAATCTATTGATTCTGCAGGACTTGAAAGAAAAAATATTCAATTTTAATCTAATTATAACATATAACATACGCCCAATCATCGCCGGAGCTACATCTAGAGTTTTCCATTGCCGCTAATGTTCCCAGACACCAGACATGTCCCTGCGTCAGCCAATTTCCACAGCATGCAGACTTCGGCCCATTTAGCAAATCTATTGATTCTGCAGGACTTCAGAGAAAAACATGCAATTTTAATCTAACCCATAAAAGACTTCCAATCATCGCAGATGCAACTTCAAAGAATTTTCCATCGTCACCAATTTCCGGGCTTTTCCCTCCATCAGTCTCTACAGCATGCAGACTTCAGATCGATCAGCCAATTCTTCTAGGGTCGTAAGTATAACAACGTCGCAGTAGCCTAAAACTCGTCATAAACCTTCTTATTTCCAAACGAGGAGTTGTAAGGTTACCATAACTTTATACATACGAACTCGACGGCTGAACTAAGAGTAAAAAACATTCTTAAGTTCGAAACAAAAAACAACCAATAGCAGATTTCAAAGCATCGTCGAAGCCACATCAAGAAATTTTCATTGTTGCAAATTCAATTTTCCCGACCTGTCCAATCATCAGTCTCAGACAATTCTTTGAGTGTGCAGGACTTCAGACACTAAACACTGCCCCTGGAGCGGGCGACATGGCCGCACTTCCTTCCGCACTTTGCGCACCGTCACCCACAGCCTGTCCCGAGGAATGGGAAAGTCATGTCCCGCCGCCGGCGTTATTGAATGCTAATGAACGCCCCTTTCTTCAATTGTTTTCTTTTAGGCCTATATTAATTTTTTTGTTTTTGCACACCTTATAAAGGCTTTGAAGTGTTGGTATATTCGGTATGTGCAGCGTACGAATCGAGTGTTTATGAGCGCGCTTTCTGTGTTTCCTTACAGCGCTGCCAATCTCTAAAACAAAAGCGCATTTATACGCCTTTTCTGTACTTTTTGTCATCTACATTTGTTCACAATGAAGGCTATGAAGGGTTGGCAAGATTAGTAGAAATAGCGTTAGAATTTGGTGCTGGTAAACGCGCCTTCATTTCAGGGGGCGCGGTAGCCCTGGGCTAGAACATCGGCTACACCCAACGAGTTGGGTCGGTGTCAGTTTAATGTGACCAGTTGAGACAGGAGTCATGGTATCCCGAACCAATCTCGTGTGTGGCCATACAAACAAATGTGAGACGAGTCTTGGGGCCTACATAGTGTTAACGTTGGACGTTAAACCAACTCAACTACCCAGCGCTGCCAAACTTTAGCCCAAAATGTGTATTTTTACGCTATTTCTTACTCTTTTTTTCGCTTACTGCTGATGTTGAATTGGTGTAACGTCCAACACCAGCACTATATAGACTATATTGTGGACGGGACCCAAGACAAATGTCTGACAATTTCATGTGTTGCCACACACGAGACAGGGCGGGGATTCCACGACTCCGGTCTCAGCCAGTAAGATTATACTGGCACCGACCCAACCAGTATGGAGCGCAATCGCCAGGGTTCGAACTCTGACCTTTTGCGTCCGAAGCCGACGTTCTACACCAGGACCACCATGCCCCCCTTTTTAGCCTACAAGTAAACACTTAACACTATCTGGTTGAGTCAACAGGTCCACTTCATCACGTGTGCACCAGAGGACCAGACGGACCAGACAAACTGTAACAGGAGATGCCAGCAGAGCGTTCATACCCAGCCCTGTCGTGGATGCCACGGGCGGAAATTGGAATCACGGGATGAACGACAAAATAAATAATCCGAGAAATCCGAGACGGAGAAATATTTAGTTATTATTGCAAATGCGTGTTGTTGTTTCTGTGCCCACTAGGAGTATACTGGTTATGTTGCCCCGTCCATAATACATGGATATATAATTATATATATATCGCTGACGTAAGACGTAAAAACAAAGTTCTGTTGTTGTTTGTTTTGTTTCTAATCTCAATACAGGCCAGGTATCGTTTAAGTTCACACCTAAGCAAAAGAAAAGTGTGTTGTCTGTAGAGCAAACCTCGATTTAAACCATTGCAACAATACCCCCCCCCCCCTCTCTCTCTCTCTCTCTCTCTCTCTCTCTCTCTCTCTCTCTCTCTCTCTCTCTCTCTCTCTCTCTATCTCCCCTAACATACACACCTCTCCACCCCGAAAAAAAACCCACAAAAAAAAACAAAAAAATTACCCAACAAAACAGTGTTTACATCAAGCAATTGTTTCTTTAACCGGACTACAATCATGTGCCCACGCTAAAAAAATCTGAACATCCCGGCTAGGTCCGTTTTATCTTGTCGTCAACAACACTAATGCATGTAATCGCAAGTTCCGCATAATTGCGCTAACAGAGCGACAGAAAAGCAACCACTACAATTACCACCAGTATTGCGCAGACAGATGCTCAGATCTGCGTGTACGTCCAAGATAAGATATAAAAAAACAAACAAACAACAACAACAACAACAACAACAACAACAACAACAACAAACAGCTTAACCACCCCCCTCTCCCGCCAACAAAAAATGTGTACAGTTTATTTGAATCAAACTAAAACCCACACACACACAAATACATTTAACAGGACATTATATAAAAAAATATATTACCCAATACATTCCCCCGCCACAAATATGTACAGGAAATTAACAGAAAACTTACTACTCCCCTCTCCCCTCCCCTCCTTCTAGAAAAACATGTACAGGATATTAAATACCGTTATAAGCTCCCCTTAACCCCTAAGGCTCCCATCTCAGTCTGACACACACACACACACACACACACACGCGCGCGCGCGCACACACTGCGTCTGTTATTACGTGATGATTGCTCTGTTAAACTGCGTGCAAAACATTTGGGATGAAGATCAGGTTAACCGAATCATGATGATTGAGATTGAGATTGTCTCGGCGAGAGGGGAGGGGTAGGGGTGGTGATAATCTACGTCAGCAGTAATTTATTTTCTCGTTGTCTCGTGTATTTTGGAGATCGAAGAATTATTTGTCAACAAAAACTTAACTTATGACATCGAAAAGTACGTAAATTATTTAAGATCAAGCATACCACATAGGCGATGGATAAACCATTCTCTCTCTCTCTCTCTCTCTCTCTCTCTCTCTTTCTCTCTCTCTCTTCTCTCTCTCTCTCTCTCTTTCTTTCTCTCTCTCCCCTTTCTCTCCCCCACTCTCTCTCACCCCCCCAACCCTTTCCCTATCTACAGTCACGACGTCTTTGATTAGATTATGCTCCGTAAATGTCAGAACCTTTTCCATGGGCGCGGCACCGTGTAACCCGAGAAGGGAGGGCTGTGGTCTAAACGCATCCATGAAGACCTGGCTTTTCGCTCATCGCACAGCTCACCAGAGATCAATAAAAGATCAGTCCCATTGCTATACATTTTGTTGAAACAGCATACTTTTAATACTTTTAAACAGTTCACAATTCACATTTTAATTTTAAAAATTCAAATGTCACTGAACTTCATCTCCGAGTAAAATTCTAAGTGCATGTAATGATTTATTCATTAAAGAGCAAAGCAACGTGTTTTTCAAATGTTAGATTTTCTTATTAATTTCTTGTGAAATGGCACAAAAAATGCCATTGATTACTTCACTGCAATCTCAGACGATTTCTCGAAAATAAAAAAAAATTCATTTATAAATCTGTAAAGACTGATAATTCACTCACAACAAACAAATAAAAATTATCCTTTTAGCAAAACAACAAAAAGAAGGAGAACAAGAAAAGAAAAAAAAAAAACACTCCCAGATCTTTTTTAAGGGGCCATAATTATATATGATATAGATAGCCTGTCAAAATTCAAAACGCCCCACCTCTACTTTTAAGAGTCATTTAAAAAGATTTGTTTCCACAATATTATGACCGAGTGCTCACCAATGTTTATAGGTGTAAATATATATCGCTGTATTATATGAGAGTGGCGAAATAATTTTTGTCAGCCCTGGTCAAAGTCACCCCCTCTTCTCCTTTTCACTGAACAATAAAGTAAGATGATAATAAATATAATAGAGAGAGAGAGAGAGAGAGAGAGACAGACAGACAGACAGACAGACAGACAGACAGACAGACAGAGTGGCGAAATAATTTTTGTCAGCCCGTATGAGTGAAATTCAGCTATGAATTTTTTTCAAATACTTTAGAGCGCAGTGGGCTCACTTTTTATTATTATTATTATTATTTTTCCATCATTGTTGTTGTTGTTGTTGTTGTTGTTGTTGTTGTTGTTGTTGTTGTTGTTGTTGTTGTTGTTGTTGTTGTTGTTATTAATATTATCTCTGGAAATGTGGAATGCTTGGAATGTGGGAAGCGAAACTGAAGGGTTTGATGGACAAGTCCTGCCATTCCTGACAAGAAACACACCGACAGGGGCTATTTTTGGACACAGACAATACCTGCTACAAGGTAGATCGGTCAAAGTCACCCCCTCTTCTCCTTTTCACTGAACAATAAAGTATAGATGATAGAGAGAGAGAGAGAGAGAGAGAGCAGACAGACAGACAGACAGCAGGCAGAATAGACATATCTATCTGAGCTAAATGGTGACTCAGGAGGTAGACTCATGGATTGATACTCAAAAGCTCCAGGGTTAAAACCTCAGCTGTTCTCTCTCCTCTATTCTCGTCTAGGATTCTTCCGCTATAAATGCAATTGGGTTTAAACTGGATAAGCTTCATCAACATCGTAACATGCTGGGACCGTGAGCTCTTGGCCTGTCGCTAGTATTATACTAAATGGCCAGCAGGAAAGGTAAAGTGGACCGGCACATCTCGCAGTTTATCGGCTTATAAGATGATTCGTCAATCGCGAGCTGCTGCTCTTGGGTTGGTTGTTACTAAGAATTGTTCTTCGTAGTAGAACCATTTCCTCGGGTATTAAAAGTCAACAATGTTACACTGTGAGAGAGGTAGAAACTTGTCGTGTAGTTCTACAACACGCTACTCTCTCTCTCTCTCTCTCTCATAACACACTATCTCATTCCTCCTCTGTCTTTCCATATCTCCCTTCTCTCACTCTCTTTCCCCCTCCCCCTACCAACCTATCTCTCTCTCTCTGTCTATAAACTCCTCTTTCACAACCGTGAACCCTTTATCTCTCTGGGTCTACCTTTCTCTATTCCTCCCTCTCTCCTTGACATTTTTTCCAAATTATCGATCCAGCGAGCTTATGTTGGGACAACCAACGCTCAATAAAAAACAAAAGCTGGCAGAATCCGGCAGTTTCTGCCCAATCCCTGCCCTGCATAGTCTTTCCACTTCCCAAAATCCCAGCGCCTCCCGAGACAACCCCCCTGGGATGACTAAAAACAAAAACATCCTCAGACACGCAGGCCCCAGCATTACCGCAATCCCACCATCTCCGGAAGCGACTTTTGTTTAGGATTAAGCCCCCGTTGCTACCTCTTCATTCTCTATTCTCTATGCTTTCTAATTGTTTCTTCTCCTAATCAGCGCAAGTGGTGTTGTGTTGGTCTCTCATCCCAATCAATGGGTCACTGGTTCGAAACCCATGATCGATCAAAATATGTATTTGTCCAATTTCGTCCACTACTGGTTGGATCGGTGTCAGTTCAATGTGACTGTTTCAGACACAATGAGCCATGGCATCCCCACACTGCCTCTGTGTGGTAGCACGTAAAATTCTCAGGCGTAAGTTTTGAACCTCCTTCATAGACTACCATACAGTACTGACGTTGAACGTTAAACAAACAATGCCCCCCCCCCCTTTTCCTCCTCCCCCCCGAACGATTGAAAACAAAACAACTCCAGCACGCGGCCCACAACATTAGCACAATTTCACCATCTGATAAAGCAACTTAGGTTAAGGATTCACCCCCCGTCCCTTCCTCTTCATTTCCTATAATTATTGTACTTCAAAAATGCTATTTCTCTTATAAGTGTTTTACAGCCGAACCGGAACACTAGTTATTCATAGAACACGCCTGAAAATGTATTAATTTATTTTCAAGGACGTTTGTATTAGTCTCGCAAATAAATTGTATGGGAAAGACTATACTTTCTCTGGTCGATAATCGAATCAGTTACATAGATAAATGAAATATGGGTGCAAGGACATTAATAATTAATATTTTCATCGTCTTGGAACCGCAATTGAGTCAAATACAATACTACAAAACAAATAATAAAAAAGGCGACAGCTGCAATAGTAAACACCTACTATGACAACCCGGTATTAACAATTCCTTCAATTAAAGCAAAAAGGGCCGAAATGACGAGTATTGCCACATCTCTTTATTACCTTATTATTTAATCTGGAAATTGATCAGCGACAGAGTTATCTCCGGTTATCTCCCCCTTGTTGTTAGAATCGATACTACTCATTGTCAGGCGAGACACCGTCACAATGCGCCTTGCGATATACACACGAAAACGGATGGCATAACACGCCCATTAGACATAGGGTTTTCTGGTCACCCATTGGCTCCGTAAGTCTAGGATAGAGCTGTGATTGGACGCCGGTGCAGATTCCCTTACCTATCGTCTTCGTTTTGGCTATGGGACTCGCTATCGTAATGCCTCTATTGTTCAGACGACAGACCAATACATCCGATAAACATGACGCTCATACAGGCGTGCACACACAATCATAGCAACCCAGCCTGATCGCTGAGATAGAATCTCCAACTACTAATAACCTTGGGGCAATCTGGATTTACTCTCTACAAATAGTGGGAGAGAGAGAGAGAGAGAGAGAGAAGAGAGAGAGAGAGAGAGAGAGAGAGAGAGAGAGAGAGAGAGAGAGAGAGAGAGAGAGAGAGAGAGAGAGAGACTCTCCTCTCCCTCTATCCGGGTTTTAACGTCTCCTAGGTCTCTCTGTGGGATTCTATACGGCGACAAGCGGAATTGACAAGAGACAAAAGCTCAAGATGAAGGAAAGATACAATAGATCCTATCCGTGTCTGTTCTATTACTGTTTCTCTAGAGAGCTCCTTTTTCTCCCTCTTTCCGGGTTTAACGTCTCCTGGTCCTAGGTTTCCCTAAGGAATCCTATATGGCAAAAGGCGGCATTGACAGAAGACAAAAGCTCAAGATAAAGAAAAGACATGATACATCCTACCCTAGTCCATTGTATTACTACGAGGCTGGTCCTCTAATATGCAATCTGGAGTTGTCGTGCTTTCGTGTTATATAGGGGGAGGTAACAGGGTAGACAAAGCTGCGGCAACTGGACATTGATCAACACTCCGCAGAAGGATGTCAAGGATGCCAGAGACATCAGCTATGGCCCTTGCACAAGCTGTGACGCCATAACCCAAGGTCGATGCAGAGATCTCTATTGTTGTAGTTAGACCGGATTGGGTTAATCTCACGAGTTGGAAACATTTGAGAGAATTGCCTGAATTGGCCGTTGAGATACTAGTTTCTACCAAACTCTGACGAACTTGTTTTTTTTTTTTTTGTTACTTGTTTTTATCTAAAGTTTATCATGGATCCATTCTTAGAAAGGTTATACCAGAACTCTACACCGCCCGTCAGTTTTTGGTCGAAAAAAAAACCTTTCTGACTCCTTGTTTAATAATTAACTTGTCGGTTTGTCCTGGGTATAATTAACTTGTCGGTTTGTCCTTGGATTCAGTTGAGTCATACACGGTGAGGCAAACACCAGAGCGAATACCCAGGACTTGGTCGAGAGCCTTAATAATATGCTGACATCAACCAAACCAGTGTGGGGAAAAAATCAAGTCGGAATAAACGGGGCTCGAACTCCTGACCTTCTGCTTGTACCTCAGCGCTAACGTCAGTTTAATCTGACCAGCTAAGACAGAAGTCATGATATCCCTGCCCTGTCTCGTGTGCGGCAGCACTTAAAATTGTCATACATCCGTTTTTTGACCCATCCACAATATAGCCTATATAGTACTAATGCTGAACGTTAAACCAACTCGGCTCAACTCAACCTCAGCGCTACCGTTCTCCGTTCAATTGCCAGACGGTCTGGTAAGTGGACATGTCACGTTCATAGACCTAGTAAAGTAGTATAGTATTTTCCTAACCCGGACATCAGAGAACTGAGAAAAGCAGAGAGATGAGATCGCGCAGTCAGCCTGGGAAGTGGAAATGTCACGTTTATAGACCTAGAGTTCTACTAGCCCAGAGATCAGAGAACTAAGAAAAGCAGAGAGATGAGATCGTGACCTCCGAAGCGCGCACCTCTTTCCGGAGTTTCCCGACACCATTCATCGCCCAAGTGGCGGCGTCACGGGATAAAATGAACGTTTAGAACATTACTACAGCCGTAAGTACAACATCACGGTAGCTCACAACTCCTTCTATGAACGGGATAAAATGAACGTTTAGAGCTTCGGCCGTAAGTACAACGTCGCAGTAGATCACAACTCCGCCGATGTCATGGTATCCCCGCCCCGTCTCGTGTGTGGCAGCACATAAAAATTGTCAGACGTCCGTCTTGGAGCCCGTCCACAGTATAGCCTATATAGTGCTGCTGTTGGACGTCAAACAAACCCAACCAAACAACTCCTCCTATGAATTTGCCAATAAGAAGGCTTACGACAAGTCGTAGGATAGAGCGGCGTTCTACTTTTGGTCCTAAGATCCTCCTTTCACTGGTATGTATTTATTGGTTGCGTGAAAAGGCAAAATGTCCTCACATCTCGGGGGTGAATGAGATCCAATTACCGATGGTTAAGGAGAGTGAAGGCAAAATGAAAGAAAACGTGTGAGTTTGTATGTGTGTATGTATGGGTAAGGGGGGGGGGGGGGGGGGAGGAAAGAAAACGAC
>RQTK01000789.1:0-31018 GCA_003991915.1 Elysia chlorotica | reverse complement strand
TCTCTCTCTCTCTCTCTCTCTCTCTCTCTCTCTCTCTCTCTCTCTCTCTCTCTCTCTCTCTCTCTCTGGTCCTAAGGGCAAAAAGTGGTAGTAGTAATAAATAATAATTAGAGAGAAAGAGGGGGGGGAGGGGGGGAGAAGACTTGGAATGATTGGAAGAGAGAAGAGAGCATAGGAACAAGTAGGGAAAGGGTGAAAGACAAGACAGCCAAAAGGACAGACAAAGAAAAAAAAAGAAAACAGAGCGGGAAAGGAAAAGGGGGGGGGGGTGATAGAGAGAGAAGGGCGATGAGAGCATAATATGAGTCCAAGAGAAAGAAAATTGTTTCACTGTGAACTGATTATTGATGTAACATTAACACGGTCTTAAAAGGGCAGGAGTGGGAAAAGAAACCGCAGTCTGCTCACATTATAATTGTCTTCTCGACTCGCTTGAACTAACATTGATACAAAATGCCAATAGCTTGAGGCAGATTTCGACTTAAATAACACAAAAAAAAATAACACAATAGGACTCAGATTATAGTCATTATTTCTGTAAAAAATGTAGAGCAAAAGTAAACAAAATGGAAAAAATTATGATATTAAATTAATAGGAACAAGGTGACATAGCGAACATGTATCAAAATGGCTTTCATTGCTATCAAATCAGATGATCCCAAGACTGACGTTGTATACGTGTAAACAATAATGCTTCATAGAGATAAAGCGTGTAAAGATGTATCAGGGCTTCTATCTCAGGTAAACAAGAGACAATGCCCAGGTTCGATGAACACTGATATTACAGAGGGTACAATTCGGAAATCAACCCTCTTTGTCGTACATATTACATTCTATGCCAATAAGGACACATATCATAAAAAAAAGTATTAAAAAAAACAAATACATGTAACTGCAAAAACGCATAGACTCTGTGCTTAAACAAAACTCTTAGTATACATCACGCATCCCCTCAAAACAAAACACCAAAAAAGAAAAAACATACAATGATACTGATACATCATATCCTCAATAATAACGCCCCAGCTCACACTAACAGAGAAGCTTCGATTTTCCGGCAGGTTGGAAATTGTCACTTTCACAGTCCGCTGCGCTTTCATTATTGGGGCGTTAGGATTTGTGTTGCTTTTGTTGTATATTCGTTGAGTCTAGTTGTGTCCTTCTGGTTTCAGATTCTTTCAGATTTTTTATTATTGGTGTTGTTGTTAGTGTTGTTAATGTTGTTGTTATTGTTGTTATTATTATTATTATCATCATCATTATTACTATTATTATTATTATTATTATTATTATTATTATTATTATTATTTTCGTTATCATTAATTCATTAGAGGTTGCGTCATTTTTGAAGTTTTGTTCATAGAACTTTCCGAACCATTCCCGTTTGGATCCTAGAATCTTTCAAAAATGAAATTAAATAGCCTTGCTATTTCAGAACACATATAGAATCATCTCGTTTGAAACTTTAAAATTTTAAAACTCCTGGCGTGGGGTCTTCGATCCACAAATAGAACTAGAAAGCCGCCCTAGTGCTAGAAAAAAAAAAAGAAAGAACAAAAAAGTTTTAAATCTCATTATTGGTGGCGGGCATCAATCTTCGCACGAGACCTGCCTGTTAAGCCCTGCTGTGCTTAAGGTGAGAGGCTCAAATGGGAATTAGTGTTGGCTGTAGGCATCTCGAGGTGGGGGGGGGGGGGGGGGGGGTGGGGGGGGGTTTAGGGGGAAGGGGGGGGGGGCAGAGATGGGATGGGGTGTGCGGGGGTAGTTTTAAGCGGAAAGGTCGTTTGTCTCCCAATCGGCAGGTAATTGGTTTGAAACCCACGATTGGCCCGGTGTATTATTAACTTGTCCATGTTCGTCCATAACTAGTTAGAGCGGTGTTGGTATAATAGAGGGGGCGGTGGTCCTGGAGTAGAACGCCGATTTCCGACGCAAAACGTCCAAGTTCGATCCCTCGCAATTTTGCTCCCTAATGGTTGGGTTGGTGTCAGTTTAATGTGACCGGCTGAGACAGGAGTCATGGTATCCCCGCCTTGTCTCGTGTGTGGCAGCACGTAAATTTGTCAGACGTTAGTCTTGAGACCACACCGAACAGTCTGTAACAAGAAGTACATGTACCAGTGATGGAAAAGAAAATGGCAATTAATTTTAAAATCTTCTTACTGGCAGCGCGCATCAATCTTCGCCCAAGACCTGCCTGCTAAGCTATGCTGTGAGTGGCTTCAGGGATTAGTGTCAGCTGAAGACACCTGGAAGAGAAGCGGGGCTGCTGGAGTTATTGATCGACTGGTTGGTAGAGTTTACATCATAGTTCTACAAAAAGCATCATGTCGCAACGATTCCTTGTGCCTTGTGAGACAAGGTCAGGGTGTCGGTGTTTATTTGTGTACGCGATTAAATCATCATTATTTGTATCATCATCACTATTATTTGTATCATCATCATCATCATCATCATCATCATCATCATCATCATCATCATCATCATCATCATCATCATCATTTTGTTGTTGCTTCAATTATTGTCAAGCTTTCAATTATTTGACCAACCCTGTATACAATTTCGGATTGCGTTCTTGTTTTTGTTGTTTTATTAAGTAGTTCTTAAGTCAGCTCGTCTCCATTTCACATTTTTTAACGTAGTTGTTGAGCAGTTGTGTTGGTTTAACTGCCAATGTCAGTCTCATATAGGCTATATTGTGGACGGACCCCAAAACTGACGTTTGACAATTCTATGTGCTGTTACACACGAGACAGGGCGGGAATACCATGACTCCTGTCCAGGTCAATCACGTTAAACTGACACCGACCCAACCAGCAGGGGGCGAAATCACCGGTGCTAGAACCATGGGCTTCCTGCGTCGAAAGCCATGTTCTACCCCAGGGCTACTGCGCTCTTTTCCTTTTTTTAACGTATTAGTTAGCTGTCTAGAGATACTAGAAAAGTATTAAACAACCAGAAAAAAACAACAACATGGAATTGTATCACCAACAAAATACTGTGAGCTCACTTCACATTGTTTTTCAAGTCTCCGTCTCAAGTCTAAAAAAAAACAAACAAACCCCAAACAGCAGAGGACTTCCGCCAACAAATACAGAGGAACTCGTTACCCTTTATCGTAGCCGACTTCCGAAGTACTATACTTAAAAAAACAACCCACCAGTAATAATATAAGGGATGAAAAAAAGAAGAAGTAAGCCAGGTAGTGTCTGTATTTAAAAAAAAAAAAAGAGTAGAAAAATTAATAAGAGGACAAAAACTTCTCCGAAAAAGGTAAGTTCTAAGAAGACGGGGCTTTGCTAGCGGCTAACGGCACTAATTAAGACTTTCTGTAGGCCCGGGGGTGTCAAGGTCTCGGGGCATGAGGAGGAGGAGAGACCAGCCCACAGACTCAGGGGTGGGAGACTAGAGGGCTAGAGCGGGGGCTGTCTACATCCAACGTCCAAGCCCAAAGCCACTCCACCCACGGAGCCCTGGAGACTGGAGTGCTCTTCACGCGACTCAGCGGCGCTCTTCACACGAAGGAAAAAAAGGGCAGGCGGGCAGGCGGGCAGGCAGAAGGGGAGGGACTTCAAGCTAGTAAATACATACTTTGCGATCCATTTGATGATAACGGATGACATAATCACGCCGCTTAGAAATGGAGGTTTCCGATCGCGCATTGGCTCCGTAAGTCTAGGAGGAAAGAGCTATGATTCGACGCCAGTGCAGATTCCTTTACCAATAACTATCGTCTTCGTTTTCACCACAAGCCTCGCTATCACAAGGCCGTCAATAGCTGATCGACGCATAAACAGCTCTCTTCTTCTCCCAGCGCTGCAAGCTTAATGAATGAAAACTTTAACTGCTCTAACGAGGCGTCATAGAAAGGAGGGAATAACTCCTAATATGTGAATAGGAGTGTCAGCAGGAATGAACATTACTTGCCCCATTTTTGTGTGTGGGTTTTTTGTTGTTGTTTTTTTTTTTTTTTCAATATTTCGAATCTAAGCAGATCATTCAACCTGGAATGATAATTTATATAGTAATGTTTAATAAACACCCAAGTAAAGAGAAAAAAAAACTATTGCCGTTCCTATGCAGATAACACACTGTTATCAAACACACAGTTATCAAACTTGCTGTAGTATAAGGGGCAGATATGATTTTTTTTTCAACATGTAAAAGGGATTATTACTAATTTTATCTTTTCATGTAGAATTCAATTCTGAATGTGGAAATAATATATCAATAGTATACATGAAAACGTCTCTGTTTCACCATGACAAGCCGTAGAACCACACGCGAACCAAGATCGACCAAATCATAGCATAGACTGATGCCTATTAAATCAGTTCACCTACTACTGTAGCATCGTATGGCTACAACTTTACACTTAGCCTTTCAATCCCAGATGTTCACCTGTCATTGGCAGCCTGTACTGTGCTTATCCACCATGGAGTTTTGTTAAAGGGAAGTAAAGGATTACAGTGATCGATCGTTTTGGGAATTCCATTCCATTAAGTACAAGTTGACATTATATCTAAATAAAGCGTTTTCCCCATTACCTCTTTTCTAACTTATACAGCCAAATGAAAAGGGTCATAGGACTTGGTTTTGTTGTTGCTGTTGATATTATTGTTCTTGTTGTTGTCTTAATCACCAACAGGGTATTTACATTGTTTGATAATAAAGACAACGATCAGTGTCATAGTACGACCAGTAATATTGAGGAAATTCACGGTTTGTTTGTTAATTGGTCGATCATTTTCCTAACCTTCATGGTCAACAAATGGGCTACTACATCACAAGCAAACAAAATCACGTCGAACAGTTTCACTTGCTGCAACAAGAAAAAACTGATGTCGAACAATTTCACTTGCTGCAACAGAGAGAGAGAGAGAGAGAGAGAGAGAGAGAGAGAGAGATGAAAGACAGAGAGAGAAGGAGAGCAGGGTTACGATGACTTCTGTTTTGTGTGGGTTTATTAAGTGAGAAGCGCTCCAAGGCAAAGTTTATTATAACGGCATTAAATTGATATCCAATCACAATGATTTTATATGGACTAAACCTAACTTCGGAATAGCGCGGCTTGGTCGGTATTGACTATTCGAACCCTAGACTCCTCGATAAGAAGCCGAGAGCCCTACTGACTGAGTTAACTCACAGTTACCTGCATGGTCGGTGGGATAAGTCAATATCTTAACTATACTGGTGGGGCCAGCATCTCTCTCTCTCTCTCTCTCTCTCTCTCTCTCTCTCTCTCTCTCTCTCTGAAATCCGGAATATGTGTGTGTGTGTGTGTGTCAATGTATTAAGATCTACCGCTGATGAACCATACCAGTGCTACGACAACCCGGTTCAGACTTAAAATCAATGTCGCGTTCTCATTAGGAATTGATGACGTAAAAAAAGTGCCATGTTCCAGGCTTATAGGGATCAATCAGGAAACCCTGTAGGGTGCTTGAATTAAAGAACGAATAGGTCAAAGAGAGCTAGAGCCGTGGAGAAGGAACAAGCTGGTCTGCCTGCTGTTGTTGTTGTTGTTGTTGTTGTTGCTGTTGTTGTTGTTGTTGTTGTTGTTGTTGTGGATCTTGTTGTTATTGTTATTGTTAATGTTGTTGTTCTTGTTGTTGTTGTTATTGTTGTTGAGACTGTTGTGGTTGTTATTGTTATTGTTAATGTTGTTGTTGTTGTTGCTGTTGTTGTCGGTGGTGGCGGTGGTGGTGGCGGCGGATATGCTCACTTTCAAGCTTTTAAAAATATCGATCGAGCTGACCCGGTGTTGAATGGTAAGTGTAGGGGAAATAAGGGAGAGAAGGAGGGAGAGAAAGAAAGAAAGTTAAGACGGACAGATAGAAAGAAATATGAATCAAAGACATCCCTCGAACATAAAGAGAGACAAAAAAAAGTTGTCAGAAAGAGGATAAAAGAAGAGGACCTAGTAGAAAAAAGGCAGAAAAAAGTGGGAATTGACCCACCCCCTCCTCACCCCCGCTAAAAAAGGAAGATGTTTTATTGCCTTTAATTCGACGCCAAGCATAACCGGAAAGTAGGTGGCGAAACGGCGGATAAGGCTAGGCTGGCGAAGCACTTTTAGCTAAATCCTCCTCCCCCCACCCCCCCCCCCCATTTCTGTTTCTTTTTTTCTCTGCCCAAGCCCGCAAGAGCCAAACGGTTGTACTTTACCTAACGGAAAAGATCGATACTAATAAATTTCTATGGCCTACAAGCCCCCGGGACCGCTTTACCGGCCCATCAGCTCATTACCACTGACAAGTGGCGGGAAAAATCCGCACCAGCATATATAATACACAATATTTTAGCGCCATTTGGGTTAGAGAGTATCTTGTCAGTCATTCACATTACAATTATATTCTAGTGCGACTTGGCTTAGAGTGTATGTTTTCAGAGTATCTTTTCAGTCAACATAATTGTATAACTATATAATTATACGCTATTTCCTAGCCACTTGGGTTAGAGGATATCTTGTCAATTGATATTGACGAGGCAATTTCCTAGCGTCACTTGGGTTAGAGAGTATAATGCCAGTCGTGTGCGCGATACTCTAGCGCCACTTTGGTTAAAAGTATTCTGTCAGTCAAAATATGTATATAAGTATAAAGTGCCACTTAGGTTGAGGCGCATCTTGCCAGTAACTACAAACGATTTCCTAACGTCAATTGGGTTGGAGATTATTTTTATCTTGTCTGTAATCGATAACAATTCTGGCGCCACTTAGGTTAGTAAGTATAGATTTTATCTTGTCTGTAATCGATAACAATTCTGGCGCCACTTAGGTTAGTAAGTATAAATGCAGTGTCGATATAACCAGATATAACACATTATTGTTGCGCTGGGTGCGTTGCAGAGTATCGTCTCAGTTACTGCCCAGACAATTACCTAGCGCCATTTGGGTTAGAGATTATATAAATTATATTGTCCGTAATCGATAACAATTCTGGCTTCACTTAGGTTAGTAAGTATAGATGTAGTGCAGTGTCGCTAATACACATTATTGTAGCGATACGTGCGTTATAAGAGTATCGTGTTAGTTACCGTACACGATTTCCTAGCGTTAGCGTCACTTCAGCTACATAGTATAATCATTGTCAGTCATCATACACTTGGTTTAGAGAGCATGTATCTTGTCCAGTGTCGCTAATACACATAATTGTAGCGGCACTTGCGTTATAAGTGTGTCGTGTCAGTTACTGTACACGACTTCCTAGCGCCATTTGGGTTAGAGAGTATTTTTTATCTTGTCCGTAATCGATAACATTCTGGCGCCATATAGGTTAGTGAGTATAGTGCAGTGTCGCTAATGCACATTAGGCCTACATATTATTGTAGCGGCACTTCCGTTATAAAAGTATCGTGTCAGTTACAAGCCCAGACGCTTTCCTAGCGCCACTTGTGTTAGAGAGTATATTTTCAGTCATACACAATAGTTCAGCGCCACTTCAGCCACAGAGTATAATCATTGTCAGTCATTATACACTTGGTTTAGAGAGTATGGATCTTGCCCTGTGTCACTAATACACATTATTGTAACAGCACTTGCGTTATAAGAGTAGTGTCAGTTACTGTACATGATTTCCTAGCGCCATTTGGGTTAGAAAGTATATAAATTATCTTGTCCGCAATCGATAACATTCTGGCGCCACCTAGGACCTAGGTTAGTAAGTATAGACGTAGTGCAGCGTCTCTAATGCACATTATTGTAGCGATACTTGCGTTATAAGAGTATCGTGTCAGTTACAGCCCAGACGATTTTCTAGCGCCACTTGGGTTAGAGAGTATCTTTTCAGTCATACACAACAGTTTAGCGCCACTTCAGCTACAGAGTATAATCATTGTTAGTCATTATACACTTGGTTTAGAGAGTATGGATCTTGTCCAGTGTCGCTAATACACATTATTGTAGCGGCACTTCCGTTATAAGTGCATCGTGTCAGTTGGAGAGTATCTTTTCAGTCATACACAACAGTTTAGCGTCACTTCAGCTACAGAAGTCAGTCATTATACACTTTGTTTAGAGAGTATGGATCTTGTCCAGTGTTGCTAATACACAATATTGTAGCAGCACTTCCGCTAAAAGAGTATATCATGTCAGCTACTGTACATGATTTCCTAGCGCCCTTTGGTTTGGAGAGTATCTTTTCAGTCGTACACAACATTATTAATATTCTAGCATCATTAGGGTTGAGAGTAGCTTTTCAATCAGGGCGCAGGACACAATCATTAATTATTCTAGAGCCTTTTGTGTTAGAGAGTATAATGTCAATACGATAATTGCGTTAGAGAGTATGTGTATCTCGTTAGCAAACTCAATTAAATCATGGCTCTATAACTCTTTAATTGAACTGCACAAGTCAATCGGTTGGTTCTATGGTTTCTCAATTTCTACCGTCATCAACTAGGTTCTGTCGCCGACGGATCCCGTAACTCTACACTGGAAACATGACCGTTTCGGATTGATACATGTATTAGCAATGTATCATACCGAACTTCCTCATTATCAGATTATTTGCTGGTTAAAAAAGGAGCTTAATTACAACAATAACCATAACAGACCAAAAGCAGCAACAACAACAACATGAACAACAACAACAACAACAACAACAACAACATCAACAACAACAATACCAAAATTCATATCAATAAACGCAACTGACGTCGTAAATTTATGATACACAAATAACTGACATTATGTGGTTCAGTTTAGCAGTTACAATCGAAGGAAAACACAAGGACGAATCAGCCCAACCTCTCTATCCCTCTTCTTTTTCACCACTCCGTCCCCTTTCTCTTCTTTTACCTTTCCGCTCTCTCTCTCTCCGCATCATCTCATACTTTCGCACGTTGCCGGAAACCAGGTCGTAAATATACCGGACATAATGAGGCTCCTTATCTCTCACCTCATGTCCCTTCATTTTTATGTTTCTTCAATATATAACCCCTCATTCTCTTAATGTCTCTAATCTCTCTGTATCTGTGTGCTTCTCTCCCTCTCTCTCTCTCTCTCTGTCCCCCCCTCTCTCTCTCTCTCTCTCTCTCTCTCTCTCTCCCTCATCTCCCCCACCCTCTCTCAACTCTCTTTTTTCTCTTTCTTCCACCCCCCCCCAACCCCCTCAAACCCCTATTCCCAAATTTTGCCTCCGCATCATCTCATACTTTCGCACGTTGCCGGAAACCAGGTCGTAAATATACCGGACATAATGAGGAATTATGGGAGAAATTACAGGCCGGTCGTCTGGCGAGGCAGGCCATGCAGGCGTGATAGGTTCTCGCCTGTCATCAGCAGATCGATGGGTGCTATCGTCTGCTACGGAGCAGGGAAATCACACGGCGGTATCTCCCGATAGTCAATCACTGTAGCATAACAGAATTATCGTTCTTATATGGTTATAATCGATCTATGCTGGAACTGCCTAGTCTCCTTGATCTAAGCATGTCTTTGTATTTATATATAAAAAAAAAAACTTATTTGGAGTAGGGAAGTCACACGTGGGTTTCTCCTGATAGTCAATCACTGTAGCATAACATTATTATCGTTCTTCTATGGTATAATCGATCTATGCTGGAACGGTCCACTCTCCTTGGTCTAAGCATGTATTTGTATTTATATAAAATAAAAAAACTTATTTGGAGTAGGGAAATCACACGACGGTTTTTCTCGATAGTCAATCACAGTAGCATAACATAATTATCGTTCTTCTATAGCATAATAGATCGATACTGTAATTGACTAGTTTCTTTGACCTAAGCCTGTATTTGTATCTATAGAAAAAAAAATTATTTGGAGTATGGAAATCACAGGGCGGTTTCTCCCGATAGTCAATCACTGTAGCATAACATAATTATCGATCTTCTATGGTATAATCGATCTATGCTTGAATTGCCCTGTCTCCTTGACCGAAACATGTATGTATACACACACAACAAAAAAGTCAACTTATCTGCAAACCAGGTCGTAAATATACCGGACATAATGAGGAATTATGGGAGAAATTACAGGCCGGTCGTCTGGCGAGGCAGGCCATGCAGGCGTGATAGGTTCTCGCCTGTCATCAGCAGATCGATGGGTGCTATCGTCTGCTACGGAGCAGGGAAATCACACGGCGGTTTCTCCCGATAGTCAATCACTGTAGCATAACATAATTATCGTTCTTCTATGGTATAATCGATCTATGCTGGAATTGCCCAGTTTCCTTGACCTAAGCATGTATTTATATAAAAAAAAAACTTATTTGGACAAACACACAACGTATCTGCGTAATAATCTTGCATAGGACGAAAAGTTCAGAAAGAAGTTGAGGCGTTTTCAAAATGAAAATTCAAAGAAAAATAAAGAAATTTGTAACAACTGTTTCTTAAAAAAGATAATTCAAACAAATACTTCAAACAAAAGAGAGGAAAGAAAGACCAAATGAATAATTCAAATAAATACTTCAAACAAAAGAGAGAAAAGAAAGACCAATTACTCTAGCACAGACATTGCTTCCGTGTTATAAAGGTCGATAACCGTGGTACTGTCCGGTCTACTGGACTTAACATGTATATGTATATAAAGCTGTTCAAATTGTCTACATAAGCCACACACAAAAAAATCGGAAAATGGCTGAAATTATTTAAACGTAAAATATAAACTACAAAAATATGTATATGTAAATAGATAAACCAACTTAATGCATCAGATAAAGGAGGAAAAAAATAAAATTCTTCGTTGTTTGTATTTATGATCGCAGGATACTCAAAATGCAATTATCCGCAAAGCTAACAAACGTTCCTTGGGAAACCAGACCGAGTTGGCTGAAACTCTCATGGCGTGCTGATATCAATCAACAAGTTCCACGCAGAGATAGGATTGCGGGAAGGGTTGGGTGTTGGACACCTTCGAACAGAACAGAAAGACAAGTGGGGGGGAAAAATTGGCGGGAGTGGGAGGGGGGCTTCTATAATATAAATCGAAAAATAAATTTTTAAAAAAAGAACAGAAAGCAACGAAGACAACTTAAAGGCAAAGAATAAGAGAATACAAATGTACTGATAAACACGGGGGACGTGTAGGCTCTGAAAGGTTTCGTGTCCTCTAAGTTTAGGAATCTGAGAATCCTTTAGGGACACTTCACGCGGAAAAGAAGCTGAGATGTGAACTCCCTCACCCACCTCCCTGACTTCCTACTCATCCGTCAAAGCGTGCTAGTACGGGAGAGGTGAAGAGAGGAGAGGAATATGTTGCGATTTTATTTGCCGTATATGCAATATAGAAATACACACTACCCTATAATACAATGATGTAAACCGTGTGGCTGGCATTGATAATGTCAATGATGAACGAGACCCGAAGCTGGTGCCTCTCCGACAATTTTTTTAGCCGTTACCGTGCTGAGGTGCCGTAAAAACAAAACAAGTCTCTTTGTTGTTCTCTGATAAAACGACGTAATCGCGGTTTTCCGATAAACAGATAAACAGACCTACCTCCGTCCTCCCCAGCAGTTCGAAATACACGATGTTTTTAAACTAGTCTATGTAGTGGCTGTAGTTGAGTTGATTTAACGTACAACATCAAAACTATATAGGCTTTATTGTAGACGGGACCCAAGACAAAAGAGACAGGGCGGAGATACCTCTCAGCCGGCCACATTAAAGAGACACCGACCCAACTATTAGGGAGCCAGGACTCGAACCACGGACCTTTTGCGCCGGAAGTCGAATTTCTACCCCAGGGCCACCGCGCCTTCCAAATAGACAATGTCAAGTCTACTATGCATATCTCTCCATTTCAAGATTCTGGGCTTTTGGGGTTCTAGTGGGGAGCCCTCGGCCTCGACCCCACGACGATAGGGCAAAAATATCTGTCGGATTTCGTCCCCTGTTGGTTGGTACCGTATAAGTATAAAGTGTCAGGTTCAGACCGGAAGTCATGGTATCCCTGCTCTATTTTTTGTGTGTCAGCACGTAAAATTGTCCGAGGCGTTAATCTAGGGACTCATAGGTTATGAAGTTTCGCAGAAGCACAAACAGCCCTTCAGAAATGTACAAAGAGCATCCATTCTCCCGAAAAAATTAATGTGCTCTTCTAGTGCAATATTGCGGCGCGCGATGCGGAAAACTTAAATGTTGTAATATGATGGAACAGGAAATAGGGTAGGTATTTTTCTCATGCGCGTCGAACTTTTTAGTATGGATTAGGAAAAATATAAATCGTGAACGCGTTTTAAGCTTGTTGTCATGGAAAGGGAAAGATTGTGTTGTCTTGAACGTGTATGCCCTACATTTTTTGGATGACTTTTATAATATCGTGTTTGTGCTTCTGCAAAACTTATTATCCATTGTTGGGACCCTTTGGTGATATGACCTAGATCTAGTTCTGACTTTGACGGCGTAGTGAGACAAGAACAATAAAAGACCAACCTGCAATCATGATTGTATCTAATTTACATGTATTTTCTCCATGTCAGGCCAATCAGCACCGCAAGGCATATATATTAAGTTTAAAAAAACAAACAAAAATCGGCTGATTATTTTAAACCAGTGGTTAAACTAAGCTTAAACTTCCGCAGTTTTTAACCTCTGTCTGACGCGAAAAAAACCCCCACAAAAACACTTGATCATTACAAAGGAGGAATTTTCCTCAGATCATCTTGTCTGCATGAGCAAATCAATACAATCACAAAAAGAAAGAGGAAAAAAACCCAATAACAAAGAGATAGTTAAGTTGCATACTAAACTATTGCGCTTCCTCTCCTCTACTCCCAACCGTGTTTTTTCGTCTGTTTTTTTTTTCCTATGGCGTAAAACCACTCCCATTTGCTTGTTGTTTTTTTGTTTTTTGTTTTGTTGTTGCTTTTTAACCCCATGGCGTAAAACCACTGACAATTGTTCTTTTTTTGTTTTTTGTTTTTTTGTTTGTTTTAATTCTTTTTGTTTTTCTTGTTTTTTTGTTGTTGTTTATTGTTTTGTTTTGTTTTTGCCCATGACGTAAAACCACCCTCATTTGTTTTTTTTTTTTGCTATTATTTTTCCTATGGCGTAAAACCACTCTCGTTTGTTGTATTTTTGCCTATGGCGTCAAACCACTCCTATTAATTTGTTGTTGTTGTTGTTTTTCTTTTTTTTTTATTTTCCTTCCCACTGGCGTATAAAACCACTCCCATTAAACTCAACCTACAACTGAACAAAGCGATGGCGATCCATAACCGGCAGTGAGTTTTTTTCAAATCGATACAAGGTTTTTCCCGCACTATCTCTAACTGTCTACCAAATCTCTCAGAATGACGGTTAAAAAAATAAACAAAAACAAAAAAATCAGGCTAGACATAGACATGGCATTTTGCGCAGAGATTATTCACAATGTCTTTTGATCCTTTTCTTGGAAACAAGCGCTGAGCCACGTAGTACATAAAAGCAACGAAAAAACAAAAGAGTAAAAAAAAATAGAAAAAACTTTTTTTAAATATTTCTCACATGAGTTCCGATCGGAAGGTCGCAGGTTCGAACCCTTGATTCTATAATATGATTTTATTATTTGCCTCTTATTGTTTGAGTCCATGTCATAATATGTGACCATCTGAGACAGAAGTCCTGGTATCCCCGCACTGTGTCTGTGTGGCGGTACGTACAAACTTGTCATACCTCAGCCTTGGGACCCTTCCACGAAATAGCCTTGCATAGTGTTGGATTTGGACGTTAATGAAGCTACTCTCCACTCACTCACTCACTCACTCACTAACTCACTCTCATAAGTAATTTCATAACACTTTTGTCTTAAACTTAATATCAATGTCTTAATATCATTTTGTTTGCTAATTAATTTTGTTTGTTCTTTTCCGAAACCTCGTCAAATAAATTTGCGAACCCCGCGTTTCCTTCCAATCAAGCACTCTAAACTCCCGGCCTTATTAAAACTCGCAAGGAAAAACCAATTTCAGATTCCCGAGGGAATGACCTTAAAATTACAGGAACAAATTAGGCTTTAAAAGGTTTCGCATTTTTACAGCTTCCTCGTGGCTTTCTTCGCCAAGTATACGTTGCCGAGTTTAATTAAACTATTTCCACGACGAGCAAAGGCCCAAAATAATTATATTAAAAAAAAAAAAACGTGATTAAAATCTAACAGCAGAGGGAGTGACGTTGGCGTAGCTGATCTATCAAAGATAATCATGGCGTGTGGGCATTTCAAATGTTTTCATGGCGTGGTTTAATCTCCAACTCTCCCTCTGTCTTTCTCTCTAAAGTTGCCTATGTATGTCTCTCTATATCTATATATCCCTCTCTCTCTGTCTTTCTCTCTAAATCTCTCTCTGTCTCTCTGTCTCTCTCTGTCTCTCTGTCTCTCTTTCTCTCTCTCACTCTTTCTCTCTCTCTCTCTCTCTCTTCTCCCTCATCCCATCACTGAGGGACTTCAATCTATCCCCCTCTCTCTGGCTGTTTGTTAAATTGGTTCATTTTGATAGAATAAAAGAGAACGAGAGAGAGAGACAGACAGACAGACAGACAGACAGAGAGAGACAGAAAGGTAAAGAGGTAGTTAATGAGATTACACGAACAGTGAGAGATAGAGAGAAAAAGAAAGAATGAAGGAATAAGCGGCTTCCGATCGGAGCCATCGAAATAGTCAGAAAAAAAAAAATTTAAACCTAAGTCAAGAGATAAAAAGTGCATCCGAAATTGTCCAGGTATGGTAATGTCATGCTTGTGGTGCCAGCCATTCCATAATCCCCCCGACGAGCAAAGGCCCAAAATAATTTCAAAAAAAAAAAAAAAACGTGATTAAAATCTAACAGCAGAGGGAGCAACGTTGGCGTAGCTGATCTATCAAAGATAATCATGGCGTGTGGGCATTTCAAATGTTTTCATGGCGTGGTTTAATCTCCACCTCTCCCTCTGTCTTTCTCTCTAAAGCTGCCTATGTATGTCTCTCTATATCTATCTATCCCTCTCTCTTTCTTTCTCTCTCTCCCCCCCCTCTCTCTCTCTCTCTCTCTCTTTTTCTCTCAAAGAGGTAAAGAGGTAGCGCAGCTAATGAGATTACACGAGCAGTGAGAGATAGAGAGAAAAAGAAAGAATGAAGGAATAAGCGGCTTCCGATCGGAGCCATCGAAATAGTCAGAAAAAAAAAAATTTAAACCTAAGTCAAGAGATAAAAAGTGCATCCGAAATTGTCCAGGTATGGTAATGTCATGCTTGTGGTGCCAGCCATTCCATCCCCCACCCCCCAAATCCCACCCATTCCCCCTCCCACTCAGCCCCCACCCAGACCCATAACAAGGTCTATATATTAAGCCTCCTAGAGGGAGGGTCGAGAACCAGACGGGAGCCCATCAAAAATTCAGTGGATTCGCCCCTGGAATAATCGTCTCCATCTTTTAGAGCTTAAGGTTTTATGGACGGACTGATCGCTGGTGATCACATGCAGCTTGCATAGAGGATTGGTGTGGGGAGGGATAAAAAAAGGGGGGGGGGGCATAGGAAGGAGGAACACAGGAAGGGTGAATTATAGAGAGAGGAGAGCAAGTGAGGTTGGTTGGTTGGGTTGGTTTAACGTCCAACAGCACCACTATATGGGCTTTTTTGTGAACGGGTCCCAAGACGGACGTCTGACAATTTTATGTGCTGTCACACACGAGACAGGGCGGGGATACCATGACTCCTGCCTCAGCCGGAGAGCAAGTGAGAGAGGGTGGGCAAGAGTTGGAGATAGACAGAGGTTAAACATAGTAGGAGAGGGAGAAGTAGGAAGTGAGAGAAAGAGATGGAGACAGTGGCTCTTTTTGAGTGAAAGAGGGGGGAGGAGACAAGAAGAGAGAAAGAGAGAGAGAGAGAGAGAGAGAGAGAGAGAGAGAGAGAGGGATGGAAAGAGAGCGATGAAGACAGACGAGATAAATATCGAGAGAAATATATAGAGAATGAGAGCGACAGTAAAAGAGAAAGAGAGGGAGTGGAGAGAGAGAGAGAGAGAGAGAGAGAGAGAGAGAGAGAGAGAGGGAGTCACAAAGAGGGCAGAAAGGATAGAAGCTAGAGGTAGATTTCAACACATCATATTCAAATCACGACTGTGTGGTCTTTATAATTATAGGCTTAAGAATAATCCATAAAATCGGAAAGTCACGATCAGATTAATTTTAATCTCTATCCGGAGAAAGCGGAAATTTCTCAGTCTACTGGGTTACTCAAAGAGAATCCTAGAGTCGCACTTACAACGTTGTAGTAAGCTTACAAATCCTTGTAATAATTAGAAGGCTTACGACCAGTTGTAAGCTGCCGCGGCGTTGTACTTAACGACCTTCACATCATCTATACCACAGAGCACATTCACATCTTGAATAGTTTTCCTTTCTATAGCATTTAAAGGTAACGGTTTTCTTTAAACTACAAAAACAAAACAAAAAGACTTTAATACTGAGCCGTAGATTGCTCTGTCGCCGATTAGGATCCCTCGCGGAAAGCTAGGAGACGTTCAACCCAGATCCCTCTCTCTTTATCTCTCTCTCTCTTTCTTTTTCTTTCTCTCTCTCTCTCTCTCTCTCTCTCTCTCTCTATCCGTCTCTCTCTCTCTCATTCCCTTTCCAAGTTCACCGCCCCTAATGATCCTCAAATAGAATGATGATCTCTCTAGAGAATTCAAGTAAATGACTGGGCTGTTTTTTGTCATTTTCCTTGCCCACAAAACATTTTCTACTCCGGAAAAGAAGTTGAACCTTCCCAGGATTACTTAAAAAATAGGAAAGATTGGGGGTTTAAAGAAAAACAATAAACCTGGAAAAAAATAACAAACCACTGGTAGTATTTTGATGAAAGTCGTCTTTATAAAAGATACAGACTAGATTTTTTCGAGAGAAAAAAATCCCACGATCGAAAAAGAAATGAAATTTTAAGATGCTTGGTTGTTTCCTCTCCTTTTTTCTTCTTTTCCACCTCTTTTTTTTACATTCTTTTATTGGTTATATACCTAGAGAAGCTAAAAAATGACACCGAGAAAGAAATCTCAACGTACTTGGTTTTTTTTCTTCTTTTTTTTCCCTTGCAAGGTGCATACACCTCGATTATTACCTAAAAAAAAAACGACTGCTCTTTGCAAAATGGAAAATTGATGGGTTTTGTCCGAAATTCCCATACACAGTAAATTGCCCCGCTTGTTTCGAAAATTACGCGATGTTAGCCCAAAGCTTTCAATAGGAGGTAAATTAAGGTTAACGTGAAGGGTTGTACCATTATTGTCCTGTTTGTCTTCCCCTCTAAAGACACTTAGATTACTGACTTCGTCTTTCAGAAGGAGAACCTAGTTTCGATTTATGTAACACACTGTAAAGGCAACTGTGTAGAGAGTTGGTTTTTTTACGTCCAACGTCGGAAACAAGGCTTTATTGTGGATGGGTACTAAGACTAACGTTTGATAATTTTACGTGCTGCTACACAGCGATAGAGTGGGGTAGTTGTAGTAGTTGGAGTTGGCCTAATGTCTTATGTCACCAATGTATGGGGCGTATTGTATAAGGGCCCCAAGTCTAACGTCCGACAATTTTGTGCTGCCACGAGACAAGGCGGGGTATCATGAGTCATATATCAGCCGGTCACATAAAACTGACACCGACCTAACCATTAGGGAGTGCAACCGCCAGTGCTCGAACCACGGACCTCCTGCGTCAAAAAGCCGATGCTCTACCGCTGGGCTATTGTGCCCACAGAGCGGGGTACCGTGGCTCCTGTCTCAGCCGGTCACAATATATACGGACACCGACCCAAACATTACGGTACGAACGCCGACAGATGCATGTTTTCAATTGCGGGTTTTAAACTGACAATCTCCTAATTTTGGGGTCAACGCTCTTCCACCACGCGCGCCAGTTCTACGCTCGACTCTTGCGATAGGCCGTGGGGATACGGATTGTGTTCCAGCCCAGTGACCGAGATCTGTAGTTATATAATACTCCATCCACCTTCCATTTTCCCATTCTCCGCCTCCCCCCAGAGAGCATGGGTGTTTCAAATAATGTCCAATTTGCGTCCGGATCGAAACAGTTAAACGGTATCATGGGATACTTTTTTTTTTTTTTTTTTTTTTTTTTTTTTTTTTTTGGGGGGGGGGGGGTATCTGGGAATGGGGTGGGATATAGAGAAAGAGATAGAAAGAGCAACAGATAGACAGACATAGACAGAGAGAGAAAGGGAAGTGGAGGGGAAGATATGAGGAGAATGCGAGAAAAAGAGATAGTGTGTGTGTATGTGTGTCTGAGAGAGACAGAGAGAGAAAGGGAGAGAGTGAGAGAGATGGGGACTGGTAAACGATTTAGAACCCTGTGTGTATGTGTGCGTGCGTGTGTGTATGCCGTATCATTTCTTGTGGAGAAAACAAGATGAACGACGGGGCAAGGATGTGCTGTAAGCGCCAGCTAAGCTGCTCCAAGACTTCGCATCCATGGAATTCGCCACGGGGCGATAACTTGTGTGTGACTTGCGCAGAAAGAAGCCAGTCAAAACAACTGGACACTACATCTACATCTAGCAAGAGTTATCCCAAAGGGTGTGAAATAGTAAGAGAATGCACGACGGAGATTTTGCGTACTTTACAGCTGGAGGTAATTATGTCAATCGCGTCCCTCTTTAAACCTCAGTAAAAACATCGTTCAACCGGCTTAATCCCAATTAAGTTTTATAGAGTGAGCATGCGTCACTGTTTCTTGCTTCCCGAATAAAAGGCACTGAAAGCTCTCTTCGTGAAACGCCTTGGGAAGAGGTGGGTTCCAGGGGTAGAACATCGGATTCGAACGTAAAAGGTCCGGGTTCGGGCCCTGGCGATTTCGCTCCTTGCTGGTTGGGTCGATGTGAGTTTAATGTGATCGGCTGAGACAGGAGTCATGATATCCGTCCTGTCTTGTGTGTGGCAGCACATACAATTGTCAGACGTCAGTCTTTGGGCCCGTCCACAATATAGCCTATAAAGTACTGATGTTGGGCGTTAAACCAACTCAACTCAAATCGCATGCAAGGAATTCACCACGGGGCGATAACTCGTGTGTGACGTGATCGGAAACAAGCCAGACAAAACAACTGGCCACTAGATCTACATCTAGACATCTAGCAAGAGTTGTCCCAAAGGGTGTGAAATAGTAAGAGGATTCACGAAGAAGATTTTGCGTACGTTACAGCTGGAGATAATTAAGTCAGTCGCTTCCCTCTGTAAACCTCAGTAAAAAACATCGTTCAACCGGCTTAATCCCAATTAAGTTTTATAGAGCGAGCATGCGTCACTGTCTCTTGCTGCCCGAATAAAAGGCACTATAAATTCTCTTTTCTGAAAAGCCTCACGGAATTTATAGTCTCCTCTTATTCAGAAACATCCAAGCATAAGTTATGGTCGTGGTAAATTAAGAATTCCTGGGTTTAGAGAAAAAGAGGATTATGCCCAGAGTCTTGTCCGGTTTTACATGGGATGAGCTGATTGCTCCAGTCTTCTCTAATCGCGGAGGACTAGTGGAATAATTAGCATTATAATGTGTGTATTTATAAGATGGAGGAAGTGGTGTGTGTGGGTGTGAGATATGAGGGGGGAGGGGAATAGAGAGAGAGAGAGAGAGAGAGAGTGGGGGGGGGGGAGAGGGGGGGGGGGGGGGGGAAAGGGGAAAAAAAAAGGGGGGGGGGCATTTTAAGCGGAATAATAATTAGTGAATTTGCGAGACTGGGTAGTCACGGGGTAAAAATAAACAACAAAAAACAGTGTCCAACCATTATCTCAATCTCTCTAATGGGAATCTCGTCGTATCCATCTCATTAATGTTGCATCTCTCTGTCTCTCTGTGACTCTCTGTGATTCTCTGTCTCTCTCTGTCTGTCTCTCTCTCTCTCTCTCTCTCTCTCTCTCTCTCTCTCTCTCTCTCTCTCTCTCTCTCACTTTTTTTATTTTTTTTTCTTTCTGTGTGATATACGAAGTCAGATGAAGCTATTTGTTTGTTGTTGTTTTTTTTTTGTTTGTTTTTTTTTTTTGTTTGTTGTATTTTTTTTATCAAGCATATCGATAAAAAAGACCGTATCAAGTTTCACAAATATATTTGTTACTTGTTTTTTCTTAAAAGCTTGACATTTCAATACCGCAATACTAACAGGAAAAAAAAAAACATTTCTCCATTGAATAGCATCCCGAGCTCTATTCAGCAAGACGTGGCGTGATTGTGAAATCTCATTGTTTTGCGACGTCGTTCTACTCTTTCCACTATTTTTTTTACTCACTGTCCAATATGTCAAAACTGTAACAAGAGATGAACTGAAACCGTTCTAATTGTGTCTTCAGTCTTCCATTGATTCTTTTCAAACCCAGGCACTATTTTTTTGTTGTTGTGGTCGTTTCTTCGTCGCCAGTACATGGCATAAAGTAAAAGACGGTAGACACACAATAGATGCGGCACGAGCCTTCTCCTTGGTTTCGCTTTGCTTTCTATTTGTTGTTTTAGTGGAGATAAAGAAAGACGGTAGACACAATAGAGGCGGCACAATATCTATCTGTCTGTCTCTCTCTCTCTCTCTCTCTCTCTCTCTCTCTCTCTCTCTCTCTCTCTCTCTCTCTCTCTCTCTCTCTCTCTCTGTCTTTCTTTATTTCGCAATCTTCCTCATTCTATCTCTCCCTCTTTCTCTCACTCCCTCCCTACCTCCCTCTGTCCATCTTTCTTTCTCTCTCCCTCCCTCCGTCTCTCTCTCCTTCTCTCCCTCCCTCCCAACTCTCCCGAGGCGTCGCTTCCGATTATATCCGCCGTTTCAGCTGTCATGCCCGTACCATTCACAGAAAAATCGATTCCATATATATACATTATGACAAAACCACAAAGCCAAACAAAGCATAACAAAACAAAACAATTACAAAAAGAAAGAAACCAGATCCCTTTCATTCCAGCTGTCATCGCCTCCCTTACCTCGTCCATCCAAGGCTTTATAATTTCAAAGAGAAACATTCAGAAACTTTACAAAGGACAAGATGTTTACCTGCCTTATACACTAGCCTATGTGTTTCTAACAATATTCTACATATTTAGTATTCTAGAAATAAGATAGAACAGTGTACAACTGAGGTGGCAATATGATCTCAGTCTCATTCAACAACAACAAATAGATCATGTTACCGCAAGAAGCCGCACGATTTTATCCTTGAAATTTCTGGGTTGTTGTTTTTTTTTTTTTCTTTTAATTGGTTTGTTTCTTTACTTTCTCCTTTTTTTTTCTTTTGCCGTTTGGAAACATTATTACATTTTCGTCTTCTGCACTGTTCATACGTCTTGAACTACATCTAAAGTTTGCGACTCTTAACTTTCTATGACAAGATGTTAATTATTTACTGCATCATTCTGGTAAGGCACTTTACTGACGCGGAGAGTTTCACGAATTGTAGGGATTCCTAGATTGCTTGGTTGATTGGTTTTGTGGTTGGTTTTTTACCATCGTTAGTTATATCGCGGGAGGACACCAAGACATACGTAATGGCAACTTAAAATTCTGTCTTACAGTGAGGGGGGTGGAGGTGTTGTTGTAGTTGAGTTGGTGCAACGTACAACATCAGCACTTTAAAGGCTATATTGTGAGCAGACCCCAAGACTGACGTCTGACAATTCTATGTGCTACCACACACGAGACAGGGTGGGGATACCATGACTCCCGTCTCAGGGGATCACTGTCAGTCCCCGACCTAACCAATAGGCAGCGAAATCACCAGGGTTTGAAAAACAGTCCTCCTGTCATGTTTTTTTTTTTAGTTACATGATAGAGGATTAGAAGAAACAAAAAAAAACATGAAAAAAACATTAAACCACTGCCAGTGTTTTAATGGAAATCATCTTCATAAAAAATACGGACTAGATTTTCTCCCCGTGCTGTCTCTATGTGGCAACTCGTAAAATTTTTCAGACGTTAGTCTTAAGGGCATGTCCACAATAAACTATTGCCTATAGCCTATATAACGCCTAACACCGGAGGCCAAACAACAAACAAGCAAAGCAAACAAGAGACGGCCCGGCGGTCACACTGAGGACACACTGAGACGGTGCTTAGTGGTGGGGCAGTCACTCACTCGATGGTGTTCATTTCCGCGCTCTGGGGTATCTCTCATCTCTGACCAGCAGGCCGTTTGGATTGGTGTGGGGCTTAGTGGGTAGGGAGAGAGGGAGTAGAGAACGAGAGAGAGAGAGAGAGAGAGAGAGAGAGAGAGAGGGAGATATAAAAACAGAGACAGAGACAGACAAAAAGATTAAAGACAGAATGAGAGTGAGATAGACACACATGAAGAGAAAAAAGGGGAGAAGCGCAGAGAGAGAGGGAGAGACAGAAAAAGAGACAGAGAGATAAAGGGACAGAGATGGCGAAGTGATCAGGGATAAAAGAGGATTTCTGGAAGCTTCAAGAGTCTCTGTCCAACAGAGAGCATGGCAATCGACCAGAGGAGAGGACCCCCCCCCCCCCCCCCCACACACACACACATAGAGAGAGAATCGCGATTCCTGGAGGAGATATTATCGAATATGTATTCCGAGAAGCGAGGCCATTTTGGCTCTCTTTGCGTTGTTCCTGAGATAACATATTGTTTTATCATAACCGTGTGGGAAGTCTGATGGATCAGTGTTGGTATTATGTCACGTAAATTTATAAAACGTCAGTCTTGGAGCCCGAGTATTTCAAGAAAGGGGGCAATTTGTGGGGCTCTCTTTGCGTTGTTCCCGAAATAGCGTATTATTGATTTATCATAACCGTGAGTAAAGACTGATGCATCAGTGTTGGTATTATGTCACGCAAATTTATAAAACGTCAGTCTTGGGACCCGAGTATTTCTAGAAGCAGGCAATTTGTGGGTCTCTCTTTGCGTTGTTCCCGAAATGGGATTTTATTGTTTTATCATAACCATGTGGAAAGACTGATAAATCGTTGTTGGTATTATGTCACGTAAATTTATAAAACACCAGTCTTGGGATCCGATTTCGAGAAGCGTATTATTTTATCATAGCCTTGGAGAAAGTCAGCTGGTTCGGTGTTGGTATAATGTGACCAGCTGGGACAGAAGTCAATTTGGTATCACCACTAGACTATGCCTTAGCGTAGCAACACGTAAAATTATCAAACGTCAATCTTGGGGCCTGAGTATTTCGAGAAGCGGGCAATTTTGAGGGGCTCTCTTTGCGTTGTTCCGGAAATAGCGTATTGTTTTATCATAGCCGTTTGGAAAGTCGGTTGGGTCGGTGTAAGTATCATATGACTAGCTGAGACCAAAGTTTTCAGTGTAACTGCACCTAAAATTGTCAGACATCAGTCTTGGAACCCGTATATTCTGAAAAGCGAGTCATTTTGGTTATCTTTGTGTGGTCCCGGAAACAGCGTATTGTTTTATCATCGAAGTTTGGAAAGGCGGTTCGGTCGATGTAAATATAATGTGACAAACTGAGACAAAAGTCATGGTATCGCCGTTTTGCCGCAGTGTGGTACTACGTGAAATTGTCAGACGGCATTCTTGGGACCCGAATATTCTGAGAAGCGAACCGTTTGTTGTTGCTTTTTTGTGTGTGCTCCATATCATACTTTTTGTTCCTTAATCAAAGACATTTCGTCTGCCAGCCGAGACAGAAGTGCTGGTATCATCACCTGAGTATCATCGGAGTGGTAGCACGTAAAATTGTCAGACGTGTTTTGGAACCCATGCACGTTAAAGCTTCGGTGATGACGTTGGGCCCAACTAGACGGGCCAACAAAACCTGTGCCACACGTTATGTATACATTTTATTATGTATGTATCCAGCAACTAGAATTTGAAAGATCAGGGTGTAAAAGAACATTTCATATAGACGCTATATTCGCTTCATTAGCAACATGTATTATTGTGTTTATTTTTATTTTGCTGTTGTTCTTGTTCTTGTTTGCTTTGTTGATTTCTTTAAAGCCATGCAGTAGCAAGACTAATTGGGTATTCTATTTCTCCACCTCTCTCGGCCGGAAATGAACCCTGGAAACCAATCTTGCCCGGGGAACGCCCTCTGAGAGAGAGAACGTGGGGAGAGAGAGGAGAGGGGGGAGAGAGGAGACAGAGACAAAGAGATTGAGAGACAGACAGACAGACAGACAGACAGAGAAGGAGACCCAACTGAGCAGAGAGTTTTCTTTCTTTTTTTTCCCTCCGTAAAAAAGGAAATAGATAAGATTGGTACACACACACACACTGATGGACGAGCTGTCGACTCAAACATCCATCATCAAGCTGTACATTAGGAAGAAAATAGGTAGGTTTGTTGTTGGTGTTGATGATGATGAGGATGATGATGATGATAATGATGATGATGACGATGATGATGATGATGATGATGATGATGATGATGATGATGATGATGATGTTGATGATGGTGTTGTTGTTGTTGTCGTGTTGTTGTTGTTGTGTTGTTGGTGTTGTTCTTGTTGTTGTTGTTGCTGTGATGGTGGCGGGTATTGTTGATGTAAGTACGGTATTTCTCTGAAGGCTAATTTATCATTTGTTGGGGAGGGAGGGGGGAGGGTGTGTGTGTATGTGTGTATGTGTGTGTGTTTTGACAATTCTGTGAATAATTTTATTTATTTGTCTCTTGAAATATAATGGTACTGCTTCAAAGATGCAATGGATTTTCTTTATTGACATTTCGGATAGGCACTTTGGTTAAAACGTTTTCAAGCTCGTCGTTGTAGCCAGACCAGCTAACCAACCGTGCGCCTATCAAAACCATATTCAAACAAACAGTTACTGACTCAGCTAGCTGGTTATGCCATAGCTAGAGGTCCAGCCCCTAATCAATGCAATTACCATCACTCAACCGGCGGGCGACTGCCTCTAAATATGACAAAAAGATCGAGAAATATATGAGGAAAATTTGTCTCAAATCAACCAACACTGTCCAGCTCCTCATGAAACCGGAAGCGGTTCTACCCCTGAATATTACATTGGGTGTTTCTTTTTATTACAATGTACTTGTGTTGACTTTTCGGGTAGGTTCTGTGGTTACAATATTTTGAAGCTCGTCGTTGTAGAGAGGCCAGGAACTTATGAATCGGAGTCGCTCTAGCCAACCAACCGCGCACCGATCAAAACCGTATCCAAACAAGCGACACTTACTGACTTAACTAGCCGGTTATGCCATAGCGAGGGACCCAGCCCCTTATCGATGCCCGTGCTCCATTACCATCACTCAATCAGCGGGCGACTGCCCCTACCTTCTACCATACAATATAACAAAAAGATAGAGAAATATATGAAGAAAATGTGTCTCAAATTAAGCATCAACATCATCCTGCTGCTTATAAAACATCGGATTTCTATTGTATCTTTTCCCGGAGGGTTTTACTTCAAAATTTTGAAGGGCTGAAATTTTCTGACCCTTTAATTTTCGGAAAAAAGAGAACCTGTTTCACCGCTGAAGAATACATTGGATTTTTCTTTTTTATTACATGTATTGACATTTCGGGTAGGTTCTGTGGTTAGAACATTTTGAAGCTCGTCGTGGTAGACAGACCAGCAACTTATGAACGGTAGTCGCTCTAGCTAACCAACCACACGCGCCGATCAAAACCGTATCCAAACAAGTGACACTTACTGACTACTGAAATAGTACTGACTCAACTAGCTGGTTATGCCATAGCTAGAGGTCCAGCCCCTAATCGATGCAATTACCATCACTCAACCGGCGGGAAACTGCTTCTACTTTCTACCCAAAAAAAATCATAAAAAGATCGGGAAGTTTATGAAGAATGTGTGTCTCAAACTAAGCAACAATATCGTCCTGCTCCTTATAAATCATTGGATTTCTATTTTGTCTTTTCCAGGAGGCTTTTACTTCAAAACTTTGAAAGGCCGACATTTTCTGACCCCTTAAAACCCCGGAGATTTGGAAAAAAAGAGAACCGGTTTCACACCCTGAAAAATACATTGGATTTTTCTTTTTTATTACAAGTATTGACACTTCGGGTAGGTTATGTGGTTAAACTATTTGAAGCCCCTCGTTGAAGATAGACCAGCCATTTATGAACGGGAGTCACTCTATCTAACCAACCGCGCGCCTATCAAAACCGCATCCAAACAAGCGGCATTTACTGACTTAACTAGCCGGTTATGCCATAGCGAGGGACCCAGTCCCTAATCGATGGATGCCCGCGCCCCATCACTACCACTGGACCGGCATGCCGCGTTCTCGGACAAGTCTCATTAGACCTCTTGTGATGGAGAGGTCCAGGTCCATAGCGAAGCGATGACCGTAATAGATAGAGTCTGCGCTGACCTCCTTTAGGAGTATCCGAACGTTTACACCTCTAGATTTAGGCTGTCAAGTCAAGATGTTAGCCTGTCATCCGTATTCGGCAGTCTAAACTGTACCATTTTATCCGCCATCAAGTTTTGTAAGACTTACAAAACTTGATAAGCAACAATGTTATATGCACCTCTAGATTTAGGATGTCAGGTCAAGATGTTGGCTATCAACGGCATTCGGCAGTCTGAACTGCATCATTTTACCCTCAATCAAGTTTTGTAAGACTCTTACAAAACTTGAGGGAGGATAAGCGACAAGTTATACGCTTACATCTCTAGATTAAGCCTGTCAAGTTTAAAAAGTTAGCCTGCCATTTGCATTCAACAGTCTAAACTGTATCATTTTATCCTCCATCAAGTTTTGTAACTGCATCATTTTATTCTCCATCAAGATTTGTAAGACTCTTAAAAAACTTGATGGAGGGTAAGCAACAATGTTATACGCTTACTCCTCTAGATTTAGCCTGTCAAGTCAAGATGTTAGCCTGCCATCCGTATTCGGCAGTCTGGACTGTATCATTTTATCCGCCATTAAGTTTTGTAACTGCATCATTTTATCCTCCATCACATTTTTAAGACTTACAAAACTTGATGGAGGATAAGCACCAATGTTATACGCTTACTCCTCTAGATTTGGCCTTTCAAGTCAAGATATTAGTTTGTCATCCGCATCAAATTCGGCAGTCTGAACTGCATCATTTTATCATCCATCAAGTTTTGTAAGACTTACAAAATTTGATGGAAGATAAGTAACAATATTGTCCAGCTCCTTATAAAACATAGGATTTCTATTTCATAGATAGAAAGTAATCAGCATAGACGCAAGAGGATCAACGTACCCGAACCTGATCTTGTTACGATGTCAGTGGAGAATTATAATATTATCATGGTCGGTTGTCTTAGGACTTCTATCACATCTGGCGATGGAGTACAGATGGTCTAAAAGCATACCTCTATCTTAGAGTTAGGCCCACAAAGCAAACAATTAACATTGAACATTGAGAAAATACCATCTAAAACACCATTAGTAAACATCATCAGAAAACACCATCAGAAAATACCATCAGAAAATACCATTAAGAAACACCATAAGAAAACACCATCAGAAAACGCCATCAGGAAACATCATTCCTAAAGGGACGTGATTATGTCATCCGATATCAGTGTGTGGATCGCAAGCCTCTACTGCCACTGGACCGACCGACCGGTCGCGCTCTAGGGCAGGTCTTATTAATGGCTAGACCACCGGAGTCACTCACAGAGAGAGAGAGAGAGAGAAGAGAGAGAGACAGAGAGAGACAGATAGAGAGACAGAGAGAGAGGCAGGGAGAGAGAGAGAGATGCTGAGGATCCATACTACAGCGCACTTCGTTAGAATCTGACCACAACACTCAGGCTGGTCAGTGGTCAGTCTATTGTCCGAGAATGGGCCGAGGTCAGAGATCGTTAGCTCTGCCCGGGCTGGCATGTCGGAAGATTCAGAGAGAGAAAGAGAGAGAGAGAGAGAGAGAGAGAGAGAGAGTGAGAGGGATAGAGATAAACAGACAGGGAGAGGGAAAGAGAGACAGACAGACAGAGAGATAGAGACAGAGAGACAGAGACAGAGAGAGAGAGAGAAAGGGAGATAGAGGGATGGAGGGATGGAGAGGGAAAGGGAGAGAGACAGAAAGGAAGAGAGAGACAGAGAGAGACAGAGAGAGACAGAGATAGAGAGAGAGAGAGAGATGCTGAGGATCCCGGGCTAGCATGTCGGAAGATTCTGGGCCGATCTCGGGGTCGCGTTAGTTCATTAGCAAGGGGCAACACCGTCGTTATTCCGATACACAGTACACAGTAAGCTTATGAAGTATAGATATGAGAGTGGTCGTTAGATATTCCTGCGAGAGCAACCATCGTTATTCCGATACACAGTAAGCTTATAACAGTATAAAAATGAGGGTGGTCGTTAGATATTCCCGCGAGGGCAACCGTCGTAAATGGGGTGGAATGAGATAGGTCGTTTGTTGGATAAAATGATGAGCGTAGTTATTCCGATAAAATGGCATCGACATACATCGTTATTGCCACAAAAGCAGTGGTCGTTACTCCGATAAAAGGAAATTCATCACCATTCTGATAAAAAAAAAAGCGACCGTGGTCGTTATTCCGACCAAAGCACCCGTCTTGATAGCGATAAAATGACAAACGTATTTATTCCAATCGGTGCATCGATCTTTATTCCGATAAAATAACAAACGCATTAATTCCGACCAAAATGCCCGTCGTTAATCCGATACAAGTACATACATAGTTATTCCGACAAAAATACCCCTCGTTAATCCGTCAAAATGACACATGTAGTTATTTTGACCGAGGCACCCGCAGTTATTCCTATAAAATTACAAACAAACGAAATTATTTCGAAAAAAGGCACCCGTCATTATTTCGGTATAAGAAATGGTAGAAGTCGTTATTCCGACAAGGTTTGTCTTTTTCCTACAGGCCCGTTTAAGACAATGTAAACAACAAAAACTCCATAAATGTGTCGAGGTATAACATGAATTATAATTATACCCATTAGGAGAAGGAGAGCGAGAGAGAGATATAGAGAGAGAGAGAGAAAGAAAGAGAGATAGAGAGAGAGAGAGAGAGAGAGAGAGAGAAATAGTGAAAGACAAATGGAGGGGTTGAGTTACCAAGTAAAGGCATAGCAATGCCCAGGTCGAGAAACTAGCGAAACAATTCTAATATTTAACTTGATGGCTGACGGCGATATCGACTAAGACAGTTGCTTCAAATTGAAGACGTTAAGGAAATGGTTTTGTGTGGTTGCATCTATTAGTGAGTTTTTGCGCGCGCCGGCGTGTGTGTGTGTGGGGGGGGGGGGGGGGTGTTAAACGACATTCAGACGGCCAGACATTTTACGCTTTTATTAGGCTACTTCTACCCTTCAAAATCTAATCATCAAATTCGACTCTCTGCGAGCGAGTATATTTTATCATTTATTTGTCATTATTAAAATTTGATAATTTTTTTTTATTTTTTTTTTTTTTTTACGGAAGATGGAAGAGAAAATAAAGTGAAGCTATCTAGCAGCAGACGACTTGCCCTGGTTGCCCACCATTTAGACCCGACCATCCGGTTTTTTTCCCGTCATATTCCCGCCATATCCCCTCGGCTGTAAACATCGTCAGTTGCGCCTCTCAAGCAGAAAATTGCGTTACGGAGAATTTGCGCGCCAGACTGGGCTTTGCGCGGCAAGGGCACTAAGTTGCAGCACGCCCTCCGCACGCGTGCGCACTGAACGCACAAATAATGAAGGCGTTTATCGAGGGTGATCGACCCGTTAATCGCTAAGATTATTTAGAAATAATAATAATAATTTTGACGGCACACTCAACAAATTAATATTAACAAAAATAATAAAAACAAAGTTGAGCGCTTTTGAGAAGGCCTGAGTTGGTTTAACGTCCAACAGCAGCACTGTATAGGCTATATTGTGGACGGGCCCCAAGACTGACGTCTGACAATTGTATGTGCTGTCACACACGAGGCAGGGTGGGGATACCATTACTCCTACCTTAGCCGGTCACAGGATACCATGGCTCCTGTCTCAGCTGGTCACATTATACTGACACCGACCTAACCAGTAGGGAACGCAACAGCCAGGATTCGAAATCGAGACCTTTAGCGTCGGAAGCCGATGTTCTACCCCAAGACCACCGCGCCCCCCTTGAGAAGGCCTGAAATAACGCGCAGAAAATAGGAAGCCCCCCACCGAAGAGGATTTGTCTCTTCTCGAGCAATGCAATGGTCGGTTCAGTAATGATGATTTTGGATTGTTGAGCAAGAAGTCTGTGGTCCAGATCCTGACTGAACCCCCACCCGCACCCCAAAACACACTCTCACACACACACACACACACACACATACATATATATACACACACAGAGACGAATCAGTTCCACACGCATGCGCACTGGTCGCATAAAAAATGGTGCCTATCGAGCAGATCGACCCATTAATAACCGAGAAAAGTAATTTTAAAGGAGGAAAAAGACAAAATGGTAGAAACGATATTGGGTGGTTTCGAAAAGGACATAAATAACGTGTACTGTGTGGGTTCCTGTGCAGAAAATGAAAATGAAAAATGGTGATTTCCCACCGCAATTATTTGACTCTTTCAGGTGATAACGCCATCCGTTTTCGCCATGTGATTCGTAATGCCTGTATTGTTTTGTGTGTTGAGTTAGTTTAATGTCCAAAATCAGCACAATAGAGGTTATATTGTGCCCCAAGACTGACGTCTGACAATTGTATGTGCTGTCACACACGAGGCAGGGTGGGGATACCATGACTCTTGTCTCAGCTGGTCACATTAGACTGACACCGACCCAACCAGTAGGGAGCGAAATTCCCAGCAATCAAACCATGAACCTTTTGCGTCGTAAGCCAATGTTCTACCCAGGGCCATCGCACTCCCTTATTGTCTTGAGTAGATCCAGAGATAGAATGTTCTCAGCATAGCTACAAGGGGTCAGCATACTCGGAAGTTCTGAATATAAGTAGCTACGACCTTGAACTTGCAGACACGACGGTGAATACTTAACCAATCACAACTAGTGCTCTCGTTTTGTTTTCATTCCTTTACCAAAGGAAAATAGAAAAACAACTGAAAACAAAAAGCCAACTCATAGATGGTAAAATAAAGCACGGTTATTTAAAAAAAAAAGCAATTGTCAAAATCTTAAAAGAGAGAGAGAT
>RQTK01000788.1:201176-214897 GCA_003991915.1 Elysia chlorotica | reverse complement strand
CCCCCCCCCCCCCCTTTCCCCCCCATTCTTTCACTACCTGACGCGTTGATTGACAGCTGATAGGACCACAAGCCTAGCCTGTAATACATCCACATTATGTCGAGTCTTGACGAGTTGTCTGCCGCATCATTTTATATTTCACAGCCGCACGACTCCACTCCGCGAAGCCTAGCCTATACTTTAGAAAAAAAAAACAAAAAACAAAAAAAACGGTAACGCGCCAACTTTGAAGGAAAGTGAAGGGGCACATAAATCAAGGAGAGAGCCGCGAAGGTTCATGTAATAAGCCATGGGCCATTATCTTCTGCTGATGTAAAAATAATACACCCTGCGCTTAGTTCGGCCTACCACGGCGGTTGAGTCTGTTCCTTACGTTGTAAAAACCATGTAGACCTAGGCTACGTTTTTAACACATTTTTTGTAGGAGTTTTCCGCCCTTCTTGCTCAGTATAATGTGACCAGCTGAGACAGGAGTCATGGTATCCCCGCCCTTTCTCGTGTGTGACAGCACATAAAATTGCCAGACGTCCGTGTTGTGGCCCGTCCACAATATAGCCTATATAGTGTTTAAATGTTGGACGTTAAAGCATTTCAAGAACAACAACCCCGCCCTTTTTGCGTGTCCGAGTCGATCTTCCTAGAGTTCCCCGCCACACAGAGCGGCCATCTAAGCAGTTGTGGTTGGAGACTACATCACACTGACTGAGCCGGCCTTCCTCACAGGGTTGCCAGCGCTAGAAGATTTTTCACTAGAACTTATCATTTTTGCCAGAACTAGTGATCTAGTCACTGATTTTGAACACCCCCCCCTCCCACCTAAAATAGTGAATTTATTTAAATATTTTTTACTTGACGTTTTCCATAAACTTCTTCGATCTTTGCACCCTCTGTTTCTAAAACATGTTCAACATAAATTATTATTATATCATTCAAAACGTTGCACATTGTGGCCTGAAAAGAACAGGACCTCTGAGACTACATTGAAGCGACACATTTTCAAGCGTGTGATAACATAATGAAGGAAGAAAGGCGATATCCTGTCCTTGTCTTGCCCAACTGCAATTGACTAGATTATATTTACTCCCCCTTCCCTCCTCTGCCCCTTTACTGTGTACCTTTTGGGTATCTGCTTCAGGTTTGATTTTTTATTAAAAAAAAAAAAAAATTAAAAGAGACCATTTGAAAAAAAAAATTAAAAGAGACCATTTGAAAAAAAAAATTAAAAGAGACCATTTGAAAAAAAAAATTAAAAGAGACCATTTGAAAAAAAAAATTAAAAGAGACCATTTGAAAAAATAAATAAAGACCTTGTTCTGAAGTTTAACAAAGCTGGTGAGTTCTTTTAAGGGTAGTGGGAGGCACGTTTTTTAATGAGTCTAGTGATTTTCGAGTCCAAATAATACATTTTGGCCTGTAATCTAGTGCTTTTAAACAATCCTCACTGGCCACCCTGCCCCCTCAAGTTTAATCTGTCCCCAGCTCATTCAGTCCCTTCACGGTTTGGCGGTACTGGTTTTATACATCGTATCAATTCCCTTGCTTTACTAAATAATGCACGGGAAACGCAGGACTTCGGCTGGTCCTTATAATAATTATCGTCGCAACTTAGACCTAGAACTTTGGTCCGTCAGCACAAAATGACTTTCTGTGACTTAGACCACCTAGAGCTGCAAACCCTGTCATTAGCTTTTCTTTCTCGATTGGTATGGGAGTTAGGATTTTAGGATTGCTGTCTGTATTTAACTTTTAAGAAGGGTAGGTCTATTGTGTCGTGGCGGCTAGTAGACTCGCTAGACTCGCTAGACAGACTAGAGTCTGGGTGTTAGAAGAATTCTGCGCTATGCAGACAAAACACAAAACACAGCCTCGCCGTGTGTTTGTAAAACCCCTGAAGGCCAACCCGAATGGCGGGTTTGTTTGGCTTCCTATTTATCTCCGTGTTACCGCCCACCTAGGATGTACAAATACGGCGGGACAATTCGCACTTTGTCAATGGATTACGCGCCTATTCACCGCGAAACACGGGCCTAGGGTAGGGGGTGTTAAGTTTGAACCAGCAAGCGTAACCAAAATCGCGAGAAATCATCCGTAAGTTAAGATCAAAACCATGGGACATGGATGAGAAAAAGTCGCTCCTAAATATTTTTTGTTCTTGGCGACTTTTGTTTTGTAGCGTTAGTGCACTTTTGAGATGGGGTCATTTATTTCTAAACAATCGGGAATTTTAACTATTTCTTTTTTTTTTAATTATTCAGTCTGAAAAATTAATATCTCCATTGAAGAAAAATTCCAATATCTTAATAAGGTAAAATTGTGCCTTTGCCTAGAGTGTGTAGATCTTCAAACTCTCAACTATAGCCCTTGTTCCACGCCAATTACGATAATAACAGGGGTAGCTAGCCCCGCCTTCCAAACCTCTTATGATTTCAATAGAGTCTGCAAGCAGGTTGGGATCAGGTGCATTCACCTGCACATATTATACGCCTCGGTTATTAACTCCTATATATTAAGAGCTTTTTTTATTTGTTTTCTGAATGCTGTTTCCAACCTCCACTTCTAGAATAACTTGTCTGGGTCCAAACTAAGGAAAACAAAATCAACGTTTGAAGTACATTGTGACAGTTTTGGTTTTTAACTCGAGTTTATATACATGGTAACTATGGGATTTTTAATTGTGCGTGATGGAAACATTCAGTTCGAGTCGTTCAAAGAGATACTTCTAAATACGCGGGTCAGTCTGGTCGTTTCTCCGGTATCTGCACTACATGTACTGTGTAGTTTGTCTAGATGACTAGGTGTCGTATCTGCACTACATGTACAGTGTAGTTTGTTTAGATGACTAGGTGTCGTATCTGCACTACATGTACAGTGTAGTTTGTTTAGATGACTAGGGTCGTATCTGCACTACATGTACAGTGTAGTTTGTTTAGATGACTAGGGGTCGTATCTGCACTACATGTACAGTGTAGTTTGTTTAGATGACTAGGGGTCGTATCTGCACTACATGTACAGTGTAGTTTGTTTACCTGGGGTCGTATCTGCACTACATGTACTGTGTAGTTTGTTTACCTGGGGTCGTATCTGCACTACATGTACTGTGTAGTTTGTTTAGATGACTAGGGGTCGTATCTGCACTACATGTACAGTGTAGTTTGTTTAGATGGGTCGTATCTGCACTACATGTACAGTGTAGTTTGTCTAGATGACTAGGGGTCGTATCTGCACTACATGTACAGTGTAGTTTGTTTACCTGGGGTCGTATCTGCACTACATGTACAGTGTAGTTTGTTTACCTGGGGTCGTATCTGCACTACATGTACAGTGTAGTTTGTTTACCTGGGGTCGTATCTGCACTACATGTACAGTGTAGTTTGTCTAGATGACTAGGGGTCGTATCTGCACTACATGTACAGTGTAGTTTGTTTAGATGACTAGGGGTCGTATCTGCACTACATGTACAGTGTAGTTTGTCTAGATGACTAGGGGTCGTATCTGCACTACATGTACTGTGTAGTTTGTCTAGATGACTAGGGGTCGTATCTGCACTACATGTACAGTGTAGTTTGTTTAGAGGGGTCGTATCTGCACTACATGTACAGTGTAGTTTGTCTAGATGACTAGGGGTCGTATCTGCACTACATGTACTGTGTAGTTTGTTTAGATGACTAGGGGTCGTATCTGCACTACATGTACAGTGTAGTTTGTTTAGATGACTAGGGGTCGTATCTGCACTACATGTACAGTGTAGTTTGTTTAGATGACTAGGGGTCGTATCTGCACTACATGTACAGTGTAGTTTGTTTAGATGACTAGGGGTCGTATCTGCACTACATGTACAGTGTAGTTTGTTTAGATGACTAGGGGTCGTATCTGCACTACATGTACAGTGTAGTTTGTTTACCTGGGGTCGTATCTGCACTACATGTACTGTGTAGTTTGTTTAGATGACTAGGTGTCGTATCTGCACTACATGTACAGTGTAGTTTGTCTAGATGACTAGGGGTCGTATCTGCACCACATGTACTGTGTAGTTTGTTTAGCTGGGGGTCGTATCTGCACTACATGTACTGTGTAGTTTGTTTAGATGACTAGGGGTCGTATCTGCACTACATGTACAGTGTAGTTTGTCTAGATGACTAGGGGTCGTATCTGCACTACATGTACAGTGTAGTTTGTTTAGATGACTAGGGGTCGTATCTGCACTACATGTACTGTGTAGTTTGTCTAGATGACTAGGGGTCGTATCTGCACTACATGTACAGTGTAGTTTGTTTAGAGGGTTCGTATCTGCACTACATGTACTGTGAAGTTTGTTTAGATGACTAGGTGTCGTATCTGCACTACATGTACAGTGTAGTTTGTCTAGATGACTAGGGTTGGGAAGGGAAAACGCTGGGTTTAGCAAAAAACTCGTCTTCATAAATACAAATAAGAAGCATTACGGTGAGTTGAGAGATATCGCGACGTTATCCTTACGATTCTAGCTCTGTTTTTTTTCTCTAGATGACTAAACCTTTGTATTGTTTCTTCTCTACTACTAGTACTAGAATAGACTAACCAGATAGTCTACGTGAATCTTGGGTGCTTTAAGTCTGAATCTCTGACAGGTGAAAGCTCTTTGGGTAGATAATCCCCCTTCATCCAACACCCCCTCCCCTCTATCTCTGCGATCGGTATCTACCTGTCTCTGATATCTAAAAAGGTGAGGTAAGATGGATTACATAGCACCCATCGCCCTCTAACACGACTGTGCGCCCCTCATTGTCTTTGTGTTCAATGTTTATCTAGGTAATTATTTTTATATCAACTTATTTTAAATCACAGATTTAGTGCGCACTTCTTCCTTTGATCCCACTGAATTTCCCTGTGGTTGCTTGTTGAATCATGGCCTCATAAATACTTATTAGCAAATCTTCGTTCTTCACTTCAAGTTTATTGTTTATAATCATATTCCATTGAGCGTCTTATCTTTATGTTCTTGAATACTAGGAGAGGAATGTTAATTTGTTAATTCACAACAGTGCTATCACAAAAATCGGATTATACTGAAACATACAAAATAAGTTTTTTAACATACTTTCGAAATAGTGTAAAACACTCCGGTTGTATTCCTAACCTTTCATCCTGAAATTAAAGCTTGTGGCTACATATGTTTTATTGTAAAACTATAAAATATATTTTTTTTATATTTTCAGTCACATACAAAACTTTTTGTTATTTTGAAAGACACACAAACAAAAGTTTCGATTATAACAGATTTATGACTAGGCCATTAGTCATAATATTATTTACATGTATTTAATTAATTTATTGTATTTTATACCCAAGCCAATAATCTCTACTTTAATTATGTCGATGATCATTCTGACACCATTAAACTTTTTCATGCAGTCATCTCTGATTTTACCAAACTACAATGGTAACCTTTTCATGTCATCCCACAGGATGTTGTTGGTCGCTTCGCCTCTCGCTACTTCAAGTGTCCTGAGTTCAAACCGTTGCGTGTTCAGGTGCTGCCAGGTCCATCCCCAAACCCGGACACCCCTGCCATCACCTCAGATGTATAATACCATATCTCATTTTCAAAGCACTCCAAATATCTAACACTCTACAAAAAAGATAGAACCCTTTGCAGCCGAGGTGTCGATTGTGTCGGAGCATCCCGCCCCCAAGTCCCTGAGATCTGACCCGTGCCTGGACACAATGCACACAGAGTGGACACAACAGTGTCGAGGTCTCGGCGCACCGTGCTGCAGACAAAAGGAGGCGCGATGTCCGAGGATTGCGTTACCTTTGGCTTGACCACGGCTGACCTTTAGACCCCAGATCTGTCCCACACAAAACAGGTGCACCCAACTTGACCTCTGAGGTCACTAGGGTCACCCATATGGCAAGGAACTCTTCACCTCAGTTGTATAATGATCTATCCAATTTCCAAAGTACTAAGGATTAAAAGTACTTTAGAAAGGAGTTAGAGCAGTCTCCAACTGAGGTGATGAACTGCTGTCACAGAGAAACCCAATACCCGGCGGCGGGAACTCACCCGAGTGATGGGCCTTTCTCCCAGTTCTTGGCTGGATTATAAAACTTGCCGAAAACTTCAGATTCTTAAAGGTGGGTCTTTGACACACACAGATTTATCTTGTAGTTGAATTAACTAGAATAAAACTTCTAAAGCCTCAAGTTGACACGATATTATTTTATGTATCATTCATGTATTTATATTGATCCATCACTTACTGTGTAGCTCGAGTGTATATGGTTATATTGCATTCATCCCTCCTTCTCTTAAACTTATGTTTTGCTCAGGTTAGGTTGGTTTCACAATACATGTAAAAGTCAAAGTCCAGTGTATCGTGCTCTGGAGTCCCATCGCCGTATAGAATCTTTCTTGAGACCTTCGAGATCTGAAACTAAAAGAGAACATTTTTTTTATCAAACCAACGATCTTATGAATTAATTTATGGTGTCTTTCCTTTGTCATCCAAATCCACTTAGAACCAATACGTGGCTATATAAAGTTTTCGGTATTTTTGGCTCCTAAGATTTTATGGTCGTCTACCAAGACGACTGTACACACTGTGTGGGGTATGTTATTGCGATCCGAACATGAACAGGAGAGCGAGAATATTATCAGGTGATTGGGCCACCCTGTGGCTGTAGTCACAAAGACGTGCATTCGGAATCCATCAAGTTATTATTCATTTCACTCGACCCTCAACGCTCTTTGCCACTATCGAGCATAAAAGTCAATCCAAAGATATTAAAAGTGAGAAATAAATGGGAGAATAATGGTATTCAACCCAGCGTTGGTTATGTCCCCTGCCATAAAGTAGGTCAAATGAAGAAAAATCACCCTGTTAGTGGGTTAATGTCTGCGTTGGTGATTTTTCACCCAAATGTTTATCTATGACCGCTCAGTGCCACAGATTTAGATCTAACTTCGGTACGGAGACCCATCCCTGCTCATTTCTCTTAGTACAGCTCGTTGAACCAGCGTTTGCCATTTTTCTAGTTTTCCCCAAATATTATCTATGATCGCTCATCGCCGAAAATCTAGATCTAACTTTTGTTCGGAGCTAGATCTATACCTGTTGTTTCGTACAGTTCATTGAGCCATAACTGATGAGTGTTTTCTGCGTGCCGTTGTCGAGCAGGGAGTTGATTAAAGGGTCAGGAGGACACCTATAAGTATAATAAAAGGAAGGAACGAGTCGCTGAAACATTATAATTTCAGTCCCTTTAAAAACACATTCTCTGTTTTTTTCTCTTTTATTGGCTTTGATATCACTTTTCCTCTTCTGATAGCACACATATGCATACAATTCTTTAGAGAAAAGGGCAAACTTTTAACTAAAACAAAAAGAAGTGAAATAAAACCTGCATAATCCTACTTTATTCAGATTTACCAACCTCTCTTATTGTGTTATCCTTAAAACGTTCCTTGTTTACACCATCCTCCGAAAAAAAGTACAAAACAAAACAACAACAACAAAAACCTAAATATTATCTCTGCTTATACTAGATGTACATCATCATCAGAAGAAACGGTCACGTCTTGGTCACAAGATTCCATTGGTCGATCTAGATTGTCATATAGACCTAACAAAATACTAGTCATTCATTTTCTCTCTTCTTTTGACCTGGTTTTTGCCCATATCCCCTTGACTAAGTACCAGCGGTGGGCATGCGCTGTGAGGCGGAAGACGAGAAGTCGAGAAGCATACTCTCTAAGTGCCCATAAAACATACACGATTTGACGACTTCGACAGACAGGGAAGATGGACGGGCAGGTCTTCACAGCCACTAGAGCCCTTGCGTATTCTGGCCCCATAGCCAAAACGGAGACTGCACGTAAAGGAAACTACACCGAAGTCCAATAAAAACTATTTTAAACTTCCGAATCAGATGGATGCAGCCGGTTCCTGCTCCCCTTGTGGTCTACACTCCCAGAAAAGCTTGCACTAGATACGAGACAACCAATCAAATTCTCAAGCTGAAATACAATCATGTACTATGCATATGTGATTCTTTTTTGTCTTGTATGGCTTGTCCAGGTGATCCCGCCTGAAACTCTTACTGTCTCTGACCACACATTGGCTGGTCGGCCTGGCTAATCTTGCGGAAAGGAACAAACTGTCAATCTCTGACTTCCGTCTAACGGACTTAACGGTGTAAGGAAACATAACGTGGGAATTTATCGAGATGAATGGCTGTGTATAATACTACGCTACCAACTCATAGCCGGCTTGATTGTACAATGTGCTATCTCATTTCGAAAACATTAAAGATTTAGAGTATTTTAGAAATAACATGATTATTACTGTACACAACTTTGGTTGACATGTTTCCTTGTATTACTACGTGTACACGTGTGTATTTCAGTCCCTTTTTTACAATCCACAGGGAACCAAAAGGAAGATGGCGTTGGTAGTTTTTCCATCTAGCACAGGATGGGCAGGAGGTAATGATCTAATCTCAGACCTGCTACTTGCCAGGTCATCGCTCTACCGACTGAGCCATCTAGGTCATATATCCAAACTGACAACTTTGTGACATCTGACAAGACGTTTTTAGCCTCACACAAAGAGATAAAGGAGAAGCTTCAAGTATCGGCAGGAACGGCAGTCAGCCACCATCGACACTCAGCGATTTGGCGGCCACTCCTAGAGTCCTTGTTACTCGCCGTTATCGAGAATTCCAAACAGACCACAAAATGTGCCAGTTATGAAAAGGTTGAGCTTAGGCCCTTAGCGCGCGGGGAGAAGGATACCGCATAAAACGTCAAATAATGGATCTACTGAAAACCCCCACAGCCCCGCCTCTTGTACGGAAGTCCGGAGATCGGGTTCAAATCACGCTGGGCTAGCCGGGAGTCCAGGCGAGATCAGACCACACGTAGGTCAAACAGTAACAGCGGGTTTTTTAAGCGTTAAACATTATGCTTACATTATAGCGGCCACGGTGATCAAAGGTGATCAAAAAAGATTTAGGCTGGAGAAATGTGGAGCCGCCGAAAGCTGAGGGGAGTGGAGGCGATTGTGAGAAACATTAATGAGGGTAGCAGGGTCTAGAGCAACATAGGTAGGTGCTTAGGCAAGGCAAAGAAAGGAAGAGAGAGAGAAAGAGAGAGAGAGAGAGAGAGAGAGAGAGAGAGAGAGAGAAAGAGAGAGAGACAGACAGACAGAGAAAGAGAATACACACACACACTAATACAAATAAAAAAAGGCAAGCGCTCAGAAAGATAGGGAAATGAGATACATGTTGTAACAGATACATGGGAAGAGGTCAAAGGGTTCAACTCAAGGGGTAAAGGTAACAACAAATCCTTAAATTAATTTTTTGGCAAGAGCATCAAACTAAATCTATTTAGTCAAAAGCGTTTAGGGAACACGTGCAGATTTTCAATTAAAAAAAAATTATGAATTGTCATTATTAATGACGATGACGTAATTTGGTACGCGTGACTCAAAATACAGTCATGTACTGCAGATTTGGGGTTTCTGCATCAAATAATTAAAGCAACCTTTTTTTCAGTTCATCTATTTTGCCAAATATAGAAAAGAAATTAGCCCCATAAAATTTAAGAAACAATAACACTTTGTCCCAAACAGAAACGAAACCAAAATCTCAAGGGCAGCGTTTTTGCTGCTTCGTGATGACAAAATATTAAAATAGGTCTATTAATTGCCTTATATCAATCAGCTGTTTAAAATACATTTATATAGGGATACATTAGACTTAGATCATACTTTAAAAAACCCAACAAGGTAGGAATATCTGTCTTCCATATTGTCAATAGAGGGGGGCCTCTGCGGATGGCACATAATTATGGTGCAATATGCATCATAAATAACACGAACAGTTTCATCGACCCATTTCGTTAAGCAAATTCGGTCTTAGAGCTTTTCCCCCAATTAATGGTACATGTATATATGTATAATTATATAAAGGCAATATAATCGTTTTGAAATATTCCATTTCATAGGTTAACGGTGTATCCAAATTGAACTAGTTTCACAAAGGGAAGTGCGACTTGACCTCAAAATTTGTGGATCTATGTCTGTTTTACCTAGCAAAAAAGTTAATAAATTCTCTTAAAAGACAGTGATAGCTCATTGCTGTTAACGAATGTTCTTTTCGCATTCTTATTTTTCTTCTTTTTTTTTTTTAAGCAAATCTACAGCCAGGAGACACTTTTTACTGCCATAGTTTCCAAATATGCAAGATTTTTCAATTATCCATACAATGCCGAATACGTTTGATCTCATACCATATTAGATAGAGAAAAGATGGCAATATAGAGAAAATGGGCAAGTGTGAAGAAATGAACAAAAGTGTTAAAACGAAAAGAAACAAAAAAATTATAACCTTTTTTAAAGAAAAATTCTATAAAAAGAGCACAGAAAGAGAAGAAGTGGTTTTTAAACAAAATTATTTGACCGATATAAAAAATTATAACTATAAAAACCAAAATGGAAAAAAAAATATGACAGTTAACGGAATGAGAGAGGGGAGGCAGGCTAAAAGCAAGAGAAAAAGAGGATTATACAATCAGTACAAAATATGATTATAGTAAAAGAGAGATAACAGAACAGATATCAAACAGTCAATTTGAGAGATCCCTCCCCAATGTGCGTTTAAAAAGAGAAAAGATGGTTTTAAAAAACGGTGACTGTGTGGCGAAAAAAGCAATAAAATTATAAAAAAAGAGCACATAAAACAGTCAAAAGCCATAGCCCATTATTTTCCATATTATATTTTTTAAAATTTATTATTTTTCTCTCCCCCGCTCTCTTCCTTTCTCTCCCTCTTTCTCTCTCTCCCTCTCTTTCCCTCTCTCTCTCTTCCTCCCCTCCCTCTCTCTCTTTCTTTCTCTCTCGCTCCCTCTTTCCCCCTCTCTCTCTTCCTCCCCTCCCTCTCTCTCTTTCTTTCTCTCTCGCTCCCTCTCTCTCTCACTTTTTCTGGCTCTTACTTGCTGTCTCCCCCTTCTTTCCCCCCTCTCTATATATCTCTCTCTCCATCTCTCCCTAAATCCCCATCTATCTCCTAACTTCCGTAACCGCTCTTAACTTAACAAAGTATGTGACGTTTCTGTGATGAAGTTGCCCCAATGAAGCCGAAATGTTTAAGTATGTTACAATAACCTGATGACTGTTGTATGCGTCAATTCACGTTCGTGACGGCTATATATACATGTATCATAATCCAATGCCAAGTTATTTCTTCGACCAGGGATGGGCTTCAAGGCACCCAGTGCCGCCCAGTGCCACTCCACTGACCTACTTCGTAGTTCGATACAAGCCAACGTAACGACCCAATTATTTATGGCCCTTTCAGAGCCCGACATAAACGACAGAACGAGGAAGTGCCGAACTGTATTCACTATTCACTATTCACTATTCACAACACTCACGGACTGTTTGTTTACGTTTGAAGTGACTGCGAGGCGTGGCGAGTCAGTTTCATATTTTTATAGGCTTTGCGGTGCGCAGGACCAACACGGGTGACTTAATGAAGACTCGGGGGAACGGATTTCCGGATTGCTCATCATCATCATCATCATCAAGTACCATGCCTCATAGCGTTGGTGATCATGTCCCTCCATATCTCTCTTTCTCTGGTTAGTTTCATCATCTCTGTAACCTTTGATATTTGTAGCCACTCCTTCATCCCGTCTGCCATTTTTTCTATTTGCCTTCCTTGACTGCGTTTCCCATCAATCATTCCTGTTGTCACTAGATGTTCTAGTCCCTCTCTTCTCATCATGTGGCCAAAGAATGTTGTTTGCCTTTTCCTCACCTTGTTAATTATTGATGGTTTTGCCTGAGCTTCTTCTAAAACTTCTTTGTTTGATTTCTTTTCTGTCCAAGAGATGCGGAGCATTCCGGATTGCTCATAGGCTCCGTAAATCAAGTTCTCTATAATTATGGTTTAACGTCTCCTAGGTTCCTCTAGGGAGTCCTATACGACGACGAGCCGCAAGACTTACGTCTGACAATTTTATGTGCTGCCACACACTATTCAGGGTTGGGATACCATGATTTCTTTCTTAGTTTTTCTCTTTATACTTATACTGACCCAACTAGTTACAGGGTATTTATATTTGTCTAATAAATCTGTCGATCGTGGGATTAGATCCACGGACCTCCTGATCTGAAGGTCAACGCTCTACCACATGAGTCAGTTCGACCCCCGCTCCTTAAGTCTAGGCTAGAGCTAGGATTTAACGCCGGTGCTGATTCTCAAACCTATCACTATCAGCTCCGTCTTTGCTATGGATCCTGTGAGCGCAAGGTCTCCAACTCTCTAGTGCGATGCGGGTGGTTTGTATGTGTTTGTGTGTACACGCACAGCGTGTGTGAAAGAACTCAAACCCAAAGACCAGCGGTGAAAGAAGACCACCTGTGTCATCATGATGGATCGCCTCGGTGAATAAGCTTACAAAAATAATACAATACGCTCCTTTCATCACTCATTCAGTGCGCCATCTTCCTCTGAATAGAGGTCCTTTTTTATGCTTTTCCAAAAAAAAAAAAAGTGTTCCTGCCAGTCCCAAATCATCTACCCATGTGCGTAATAATTGGCGTTGGTCCAAATCATGTACATGTAATACCACCTCATATCCCGGCGTTTTGGCAATGAGTAATAAACTTTTTAGTTAAATGAGACACGTTATAAAAATACATGTACAGAATAAAATCATATTGCTTCCATTTGATTAATCTCGTTTGCTCTGATAAAAAAGGAATTAATTGCACCATAATTCTTTTAAACACAAACACCGCATTGCTGGGTATATATAACGGCGCAGATTAACACGTCATTCTTTATTTAGCACTAAATATACTCTTGATGCAATAATGTGTAGATTAAACTTATCTTCACGACTCTGTACAATTGCCTCCTCTACATAATTATGCGGTCACAGTCTCTTCTACAGTGACCTAAGTGTCCTGATGCCTAACGGTCACAAGCAAGGTTATGTCGGTGACGGGTCCCTGATATAACTCTAACTCTCCAGCCCAGTCCTCAGTCGAGGGATCCGTCGTTCTGTTGTGTACTATCCTAGATCAGGGGGAAAGAACCTCTCTTTCCTACCATAACGTCTCATAGATTATCAAGAAAGATTCTATAGGGCGACTGGAACCCAGAGAGGGAATTTCTACGACTTGACTAGTCACTTAATCGCAATGTAGTTTTCAATAGGGTGCATGATCCATCTACAGTTATTGCGCTTCTGAAAACAGCGCAATAAAAAGTTTAGATTGCAACAGATTTATAACCAGTTCATTGATTATACTGGTTCTTTGACTCTAACACCAGCCTGTCAATCTCTAAAGCTAATTTTTTGTAATGATTCTTCTATTTTAGAAAGAATGTTTTCGTCCCGTTATCTCCAACTTTACAAAAACTGCATTTAGGACCTTTTTAATGCCACTTCAGATTACACTGACATCGAACCAACCTGTTGAGGAAAAGCAAGGCGAGCGGAGCGGGGATCGAACCTACAACCGCTCCCATAAGAAATTGCACGTTTAACCCTTTGACCACCTGTACTTCGCCGTATATGATCCCCCAGGGTAACCTAGGAGACGTTAAACCCGGAGTGAGGGAGATAATTCTCTCCCTCTTTCTATAGAGAACCTTTGACAACCTGCCCCCCCCCCCCCCCCCCCCCCCCCCACCAGCCTCAAATTAATTACACACCCGCCCGCAGA
>RQTK01000788.1:156785-199794 GCA_003991915.1 Elysia chlorotica | reverse complement strand
GTGTAAGGGAGGGGAGTGGTTTTAGGAGTCATCTGGTCAAAGATAAGGTCTGGGATGGGCTGCGAATCATCATCAGTTGATACGCGCGGTACTCCCCAGATTGTCATTGGCAGGCCTGGCTTGTACTACAGGTACCAGCTTGTGCACTGATTGGCGAAGGGTTCTATGTCTGACTTCCAGCGGAGAGGCGTAGGGTTCTAACTCCAGTGAATGTATAAGAAGTGATCGCTATCGTATTATGTACCACCTATGTAATTTTGTGGCCCAAGAGACGTAGACTTCTATGTGGTTGTCAAGAAGTTATTGCGTAAGGTTATAAGTCTGGACGTATATCTAGGAAGTCCATAGTCAGACTAACTACTACCAACACCTTGTGGACTGAGAAGCGAAGAGTTTTACGTTCAACGAATATCAAGGACATTTTCACTAACTATAAACAGCTTGAGACTGAGACTAGTGACAGGCTCAGAGTTCTAAGCTAAACTTAAGTTGAAGAAGTTAGAAGATTGACGATGTCGTTCAGTGCGTGACCTCATGTATCATTTGACCGGCCGGACTGGTCAAACCAAGCCATGTCCTCAGATGTTTCATCTCCTGAGAGCTGTTGGTCAGTGTACGGTCAAGGTGTAACAGGTCCGCAGTGGCGCGCGGGGGTGGCTGGACAAATGGACAAAGCCCGGAGATGGTCAAAGTGGTCAGTGCACAGGGAGAATTATGGGATGGAGGGATCGTCATGAGTTTGCAACAAAGGTGGAACTGACACATGAGCATCCTCCCTACACCCCCCCCCCCCCACTTTTTTTTTCTTCGCTCCAGTTTTTCTCGCTCTTAATCACCCTAGGCCCTATCTCTTTTACCCTTTCTTTTTGGCAAACACATGCTCTCTCTATCTTTCTCACAGATTTCTATCCCCCTACTCTTTGTCTTGCTGTCTTAATCTCTGCCTGTTTTTCTCTTTCATATCTCTCTGACTCTCCTACCCCTCTCTATTTGTTTCTAATTCTTCTCCAATTTACTAAGACATAACTTTTTTGTTGTTTTGTTGCTTTTCTCTTCATTTCAGTTTCTTTTATTTCAAGCACCCTTCGAATTATTTCTTTTTTTTTCCAACCCTCAGTCTCAACTCTAGCCAGCGCCCTTCACCTTGAAAATAAAAACCTGCTAAATGCGTAAAAACTATTCTTTCGTTTCCTTTAAAAATTGCTTATTATTATGCTTAATATTTTTTTTGTAATTTGATCATGAGTTCGCGTTCTCTGTACTTGTGAAAAACACTTCGATAAAAAATGATTATAACATCAAATCCACAGAATTCCCTTTATTGTGATTCACATGTTCATCGTAAAAAAACAAACCCATCTTGGGGTTTCCCCATACAGCTGCATGTTTACAGAGCAACACCAGCCGATATGAACGCACCAGACGGATCGCAAACAGTACACACGGCGATTGGCATGACCTCACTCGTCTTGCGCAAAGGGAGGAAATTCATCATTGATGATCTGGGAATTCCCAAAAGTCAATTCTAGATCCTAGCTAGCACCGCCAGACGATTTGGGAAATTCCCCACTCTGCACCTGCCAACTTAAGACAAAAAGTGTATTCACGTTATTTTTGTTGTTGAAATAAACACTTTGACGGCTGGTTGGATTGGCACTCTGACATTGAGTTCAACAAGTGGAGGCTTGCCCTTACCTTCTTAACTCACCTACTCACCTCCTCCATTTACTCACTCGCTCACTTTCTTCATTCACTCTTTCACCTTCTTCATTCACTAGCTCGTTCACTTTCTTTCTCTACTCAATCAATCACCTTCTCATTCACTCACTCGCTCGCAAATGCATTCAATCCTTCGCGCATTCACTCTTTTAATCTTTAACTCATTAACTCACACACGGAGACAATCACTTACTCACTCATTCCCTCACCCATTTCTCAATCTATCACTCACACAAACTCACTCTCACTCACTCACCACCCACACACTAACTAACTCATCCACTCAACCACTCTCTTTTTCCCTCAACTCACTCACAGTCACTCATTCACTGAGACACTCATTCACTCATTCAGGGGGTCGTCACTCACTACCTCAACTCACTCACTGAATTACTTACTCAGTATCTCACCCATTCACTCACTCCTTAAGTCACTCTCTCATTCACTCACTCACTCACTCACTTACCCACCCACTCACTTACTCATCCGTTCACTCAAATGCTCACCCCAAGTGTCCACTCCTTGTACTATTATTATTAGCTAACGCAATGAATGAGCACTAGAATCGCACCTACTGTCCTGGGAAAAAAAAACCTCGAGTCACAGGGTGACGAGGCCCACTCTAAGGGTGGGGGGATGGTCAGAACAGCCCGCTCGCCGGCCCATCAATGTTTTAGAAGCGTGTGGGAGGAGATGGAAATTACCACTGGTTTCATTATTACTTTCCTACCCTCTCTCCTTTTCTTTCCTATTCTTTTCTTTGAGAGAGCCACCTCAAGTAACTCTTGATAGGAAGCATTATGAATTTACTCTTCGTGCCAATCATACTGATAACAAACAGTCATGAAGAGGGTCTGCATGCGAGAGCCCCCCCCCCCCCCCCAAACCGTCCAAGTCTCTCAGTGAGCAATTTTCCATGCTTGTCCAATGCGTTTCTAACTGCTAATATCAATGGCATGATACAATTATTCATGCATTGTTGATGCCTGAAGTTGTATAGAGTAATGCGCAAAATTACTTGTACACAAACTAATGCAAAAAATGTTTGTTTTCCACATTAGCGTAGATGCGTATGGAGTACATTGGCGCATCTGTGATTTAATGAGGCTATTTACATTTGCCTTCAAGAGTCACTTGTATGAGTCCATCGTTCAAAAAAATGTTAAGTCATGTTTATATTTTTATACTATTATATCCCGTGTTTAAAAGGAAGCATGGCCGTTTGTTACAGGACTAGTTTACAAAGGCTCAGTTTGTCACTCACTCAGTTTGTCACAGGCTCAGTTTGTCACTCACTCAGTTTGTCACTCACTCAGTTTGTCACTCACTCAGTTTGTCACTCACTCAGTTTGTCACTCACTCAGTTTGTCACTCACTCAGTTTGTCACAGGCTCAGTTTGTCACTCACTCAGTTTGTCACAGGCTCAGTTTGTCACAGGCTCAGTTTGTCATTAACTTAATTTGTCACAGGCTCAGTTTGTCACAGGCTCAGTTTGTCATTAACTTAATTTGTCACAGGCTCAGTTTGTCACAGGCTCAGTTTGTCACAGACTCAGTCTTTCACAGATCTGGTTATTAACAGGCCCAGTTTGTCACAGGCTCAGTTTGTGATAGACCCAATTTGTCAGAGATCCAGTTTAACACAGACCCAGTTTGTCACAGGCTCAGTTTGTCACAGACTCAGTTTGTCACAGGCTCAGTTTGTCACAGATTCAGTTTGTCACAGGCTCAGTTTGTCACAGGCTCAGTTTGTCACAGACTCAGTTTGTCACAGGCTCAGTTTGTCACAGGCTCAGTTTGTCACAGGCTCAGTTTGTCACAGGCTCAGTTTGTAACAGTGACAGCTTATCATAGACCCAATATTCCGAACACGGTTTTTTTTTTTGCTAGAAGAATAGGGAGGGAGAGAGAGAGAGAGAGAGAGAGAGAGAGAGAGAGAGAGAGAGAGAGAGAGAGAGAGAGAGAGAGAGAGGGAGAGAGAGAGAGAGAGAGAGAGACAGACACACAGATAGAGACAGGAGGGAGGGGGGGGGGGTTAGAGAAAACAAGACGAAAGAGAAGAAGGGGAGACAACGAGAGAAAGCGTAGGAGATAAAATAATTCACAGAAAGAAGGAGAGACACAGAGCTAACAGAGCGAAGCTGAGACAGGGACATTCAGAGAAAAGGAGAGAAAATGAGAAATACGTGAACCGCAAGGAGAGAGAAAACGGGTCAAAAAACAATGACCTAAGGTAAGAACAAAAAGAGAAATACAGAATCGACTTATCTGTGAGAGAGAAAAATAAAGAGAAATAATAAAAATGTAGAAGCATAGATAAAGGATTTCAATGTTATATAACAATGTCTTTATATTCGCCACCGTTTTTCGCACAGCGAAGAAAACAAAAACGAAAAGGATAAGCGCACACCCACAAAGAAATCAGGGAAAACCACAGAACGCCTGAGTGCAAATTAAAACTAGCGTTGGCGGTATAAAATCAATTTATTGTAATCCAAGGTTTTGTTGGTCTCTTGGAGGGAATTCGGCGCTGGTTGAATAGAAGATGGATGACTGAAGCGTCTAGACCTGCAACGAGACGAAGTCAACTTTAAAAAATAACAAAAAAGAAAACCAAACCAAAACAAAACCTGAAAAAAACACCACACAAACACCCTCAATAAAACAAAATAATACCACTTTTTAGTACCTGGATTATACAAGTTTGAAACCCCATTATGATTTGGTGGCGAAATTGCTTAAGTGGTAGAGCGCTAGACGTCTCCTAGGGAATTCTGCGTTTCGATCCGAAGTTGTTGTTGTTGTTGAGTTGGTTTAACGTCCAACATCAGCACTATATAGACTATATTTCGGACGGGCCCCAAGACTGACGTCTGACAATTTTATGTGCTGCCACACACGAGACAGGGCGGGGATACCATGACCCCTGTCACAGCCGGTTCCATTAAACTGACACCGACCCAACCAGTAGGGAGCGAAATCACCAGGGGTCGAACCTGGACCTTTTGCGCCGGAAGCCGATGTACGGGAGCATTAATTCTATAAATCGTATTTCGTCCACTACTGGTTCGGTGTCTATACACTGTATAATGTGATCGGTTGAGACGGGACTCCGTGTATCCCCGCAATGTCTCAATATGGCAGTAGTGTAGATTTAGTCTCGGAATCGGCTTAAGATTAGCGTAAGTACTAAGTTGGACGCTGAGAAATCAAGCAAGCTAGCAAGCAATCAAGCAACCGAACATCCAAGCAAGGTAGCCAGCAACCAAGCAAACAACCAAGCTAGGAATAAAGCGAGCAACCAAGCAACCAAGCAAACTAGGAAGCAACCAAGCAACGAAACAACTCACATACTATATTGTTTTCTAAACGGGCGGACTTACCTTTTCACAAACACGGGAGCGGACTGGCTCAAGTGGTAGAGCTTTGTTTCCCAGATCTGTAGGTCCTCGGTCCGAATCCTACGGTCAGTCAAATGTATTTGTCCGTTTTCGTCCACTGCTAGTTCTGTGTCTATACACTGTATAATGAGACCGCGTGAGACAGGACTCTGGGTGGCAGCAGGTAGGTTGGGTCTCAGAATGCGTCTCAGGTATAGCGTGATTGCTGACGATGAACGCTAAGAAATCATCCAGCCAACTAGTTAACCACTCAACAGTGTAATCAACCTACTAAACAACCACGTAATCAAACAACCAATAATCATCGTACCAACCCACCGACCAACCATCCAAGCTACGATCCAACCAACCAAACTATCCATAAAACCAATTAACCAAGCAACCAACCATTCAAACAACCAACCATCCAACCAACGAACCAACCAACCAACCAACCATCCAACCAACCAACCAACCAACTAAAAAACCCAGAAACCAACTATCCAACCAATCAACCAACCAACTAGCAATCTAACGAACCAACCTACCAAGCAATCAATCAGCCAACCAACCAACCAACCAACCAACCAACCATTCATCCATCCAACCAAAGAACTATCCAACCAACCAACCAACCAACCAAACAACTACCCAACCAACCAACCAACCAACCAACCATGTAACTAACCAAAACCAAAGAAGCAATCAACCAACCAACCATCCATCGAACCAACCAACCATCCATTGAACCAACCAACCAACCATCGAACCAACCAAACAACCATCGAACCAAAGAAATCTCTTATATTGTATTCTAAGCGCGCTGAGTTACTTTTTTTTTCAGTAAAATGGAGGGGAAAAAAATGACGACCGGCTGACAAAGGTGGTTAACATTTTCTTCGAAAGAAAAAAAAGGAATCAGAGACAGAAAGTGCAGACGATACTAATATTAGTAATAAGGATCTTTTAAAGAACAAATAAATACAACTTTGGTTTCCTCTTAAAATTTTAAATTGCAAAAGATCAGGTTTCTTTTAATCAAAACCTCTAGAACAAAGCATATGGTAAGAGGGGGAGGTGAAGAGTGAGAGTGAGAGAGAGAGAGAGAAAGAGAGAGAGAGAGAGAGAGAGAGAGAGAGAGAGAGAGAGAGAGAGAGAGAGAGAGAAGGAAAGGGAGATAGAGAAAGAGACTAGAGAGAGAGAAAGAGAGAGAGAAAGATAGAGAAAGAAGAGAGAGAGAGAGAGAGAGAGAGAGAGAGAGAGAGAGAGTAAGAAATAACCTTTTCTCCAAGAATGCAGGTATCCATTACAAGTTTTAATCTAATAAGCATTGTGTTGGCGATATCTAGATTAATATTGTCTCCTCTCTTTCTTTCTGTTTCTCTCTACCTCTCTTGTCTCTTTCCTCTCTTTCTGTAAATCTCTTTTTCTGTCTATCTCTTTATCTGTCGTCTTTCTCCTCCCGCTCTATCTCTATGTATCTCAGTGTCTCACTATCTGGTATCTCTTCTCTATTTTTATGTATCTCTCTTTCTCTCTGTCTGTCTGTCTGTTTGTCTGTTTCTCTGTCTGTCTCTCTCTCGCTGTCTGTCTGTCTCTCTCTCTCTCTCTCTCTCTCTCTCTCTCTCTCTTTATTTCTCTGTTTCTTTCTGTATGCCTGTCTGTCTGTGTGTGCCCGTCTGTTTGTATCTCCCTCTCTCTCTGCCCTTTGTCTCTACCTGTCTGTTTCTGTCCGTCTGACTATCTGTTTCAATGACTGTATGTCTCTCTGTCTGTCTCTCTATCTTCTTTCTTTCTTTTTCTCCCTCTCTATTATCTGTCTTTTTCTCTCCCAATCTTCAACACTACGTAACCCTCACAAGTACAATGGATCAGCAATACTGATGATCTACCAACGCGCGTTGAGACATCAAAAATTGATCACCATATTGTAACACAAACAGGCCTTTCTCCTCACTCTCTGTCCCCGGAGACTGCGAGTAAGTTAGGGACAAGAGGTTGAGCGAGGGTCCTATACCCGCCGTCTCGTGTGGACCGGGCCGGGTGTGGGCGAGCTAACTCCAGGTCGTCTCTCCCACTGAGACCACGAGACCACAATTAGCGTGGGCGGGGGCTCCAGCGCGGTAATGCAAATTAAAGAACGATAAATAATTCAGTTAAAAAGCAGAGGCAGAAACAGAGAGGGAGAGAGAGAGAGAGAGAGAGAGAGAGAGAGAGAGAGAGAGAGAGAGAGAGAGAGAGAGAGAGAGAGAGAGAGAGAGAGACCAGTGTGCCCTTGCTGTGGGGTGCACGGTTATTGCGAAATATGAATTATCGGATCGTAGTAAAGATCAGAGCGTCGGGTGGGTTCAAAAACTCATGGGGCTGACCAGTGCCCAAAAGTCTCCGAGTCCGACACAGCAAACGTGTCCAAAACTAATCTCAATTATCTCAGATTAAGGAAGACTTTCAAACAACACAAATAATGCAATCGTTTACATTTGCCGACAGATGTGAAATAGTTTCAATAGCATCAAAATACATTAATGTTTCAGCATATTATTATGATTACCAAGATCTAGCCTTAAGACGTATGGTGACAGAGCTTTCACTGTTGCAGGCCCATGTGTTTGGAATTCTCTGCCTTTTTCACTGATGTCTGAGGGCAATGTTGCAATATTCAAAAACACCTCAAGACCCGCCTATTTTAAAAAAAAAGTAATATGTCAAATTTTGCTTTAGGATATTGAGTGTGTGTGTGTGCAGTGTGTTTGTATGGGTGTGGGTGGGTGTGATGTACAACTAGTATGGACGAAAAGAATCTTGTAAAGCGCTTTGACGCCTCGGCATAAAGCGCTATACAAATGTACTTATTATTATTATTATTATTATTATTATTATTATTATTATTATTATTATTATTATTATTATTATTATTATTATTATATAGATAGATGGATAGATAGATAGATAGATAGATAGATAGATAGATAGATAGATAGATAGATAGATAGATAGATAGATAGATAGATAGATAGATAGATAGATAGATAGATAGATAGATAGATAGATAGATAGATAAATAGATAGATAGATAGGTAGATAGATAGATAGAGTAGAAAGAAAAACAAATGTGACCGGCTGAAAAAGGTGGTTAACATTTTCTTCGAAAGAAAGAAGAGGAATCAGAGACAGAAAGTGCAGACGATACTAATATTAGTAATAAGGATCTTTTAAAGAACAAATAAATACAACTTTGGTTTCCTCTTAAAATTTTAAATTGCAAAAGATCAGGTTTCTTTTAATGAAAACCTCTAGAACAAAGCATATGGTAAGAGGGGGAGGTGAAGAGTGAGAGTGAGAGAGAGAGAGAAAGAGAGAGAGAGAGAGAGAGAGAGAGAGAGAGAGAGAGAGAGAGAGAGAGAGAGAGAGAGAGTAAGAAATAACCTTTTCTCCAAGAATGCAGGTATCCATTACAAGTTTTAATCTAATAAGCATTGTGTTGGCGATATCTAGATTAATATTGTCTCCTCTCTTTCTTTCTGTTTCTCTCTACCTCTCTTGTCTCTTTCCTCTCTTTCTGTAAATCTCTTTTTCTGTCTATCTCTTTATCTGTCGTCTTTCTCCTCCCGCTCTATCTCTATGTATCTCAGTGTCTCACTATCTGGTATCTCTTCTCTATTTTTATGTATCTCTCTTTCTCTCTGTCTGTCTGTCTGTTTGTCTGTTTCTCTGTCTGTCTCTCTCTCGCTGTCTGTCTGTCTGTCTCTCTCTCTCTCTCTATCTCTCTCTCTCTCTCTCTCTCTCTCTCTCTCTCTCTCTCTTCTCTCTCTCTGCATTTATCTGTTTCTTTCTGTCTGCCTGTCTGTCTGTGTGTGCCCGTCTGTTTGTATCTCCCTCTCTCTCTGCCCTTTGTCTCTACCTGTCTATTTCTGTCCGTCTGACCGTCTGTTTCAATGACTGTATGTCTCTCAGTCTGTCTATCTATCTTCTTTCTTTCTCTTTCTTCCTCTCCCTCCCTCCCTCACTCTTCAACACTACGTAACCCTTACAAATACAATGGATCAGCAATACTGATCTACCAACGCGCGTTGAGACATCAAAAATTGATCACCATATTGTAACACAAACAGGCCTTTCTCCTCACTCTCTGTCCCCGGAGACTGCGAGTAAGTTAGGGACAAGAGCTTGAGCGAGGGTCCTATACCCGCCGTCTCGTGTGGACGGGGCCGAGTGTGGGCGAGCTAACTCCAGGTCGTCTCTCCCACTGAGACCACAATTAGCGTGGGCGGGGGCTCCAGCGCGGTAATGCAAATTAAAGAACGATAAATAATTCAGTTAAAAAGCAGAGGCAGAAACAGAGAGGGAGAGAGAGAGAGAGAGAGAGAGAGAGAGAGAGAGAGAGAGAGAGAGAGAGAGAGAGAGAGAGAGAGAGAGAGAGAGAGACCAGTGTGCCCTTGCTGTGGGGTGCACGGTTATTGCGAAATATGAATTATCGGATCGTAGTAAAGATCAGAGCGTCGGGTGGGTTCAAAAACTCATGGGGCTGACCAGTGCCCAAAAGTCTCCGAGTCCGACACAGCAAACGTGTCCAAAACTAATCTCAATTATCTCAGATTAAGGAAGACTTTCAAACAACACAAATAATGCAATCGTTTACATTTGCCGACAGATGTGAAATAGTTTCAATAGCATCAAAATACATTACTGTTTCGTCATATGATTCGTGATCCATATTATTAAAGAATACTAAACCACCTCTGACAGTCTAAACCTAACATACTGAAACATTCGAGAAATGTTTCTCTATAATCTATTGGTGGATTTTCCATCTCATTGTGACCATGCCCACCCGCTCCACATAAGTTGATGGTTTCAATGATTTTGCCTTATTCTGCTGTTGGTTAGATTTTCATAGTGGACAATCTTGTGGTCAGGCGATATCCTGGGCTGATATGAACTGCATCAAATGTACTCAAAAGGGCGGTGCAGCAGGCTTACAGTGTTTGTTATCGCTTTTGACGAAGTCTTTTAAAATAAGTTTCATAGATCAATCTTTACCAACACTAGTGATTCATTGATCAATAAAGATCCAGTGTATAAACCGTATTATTTTTGTACTGAACTGGACTCAAGGTTTTTTTTTAAGAGTTATACGCAATGAGAAAAACTCAACTGCTACTGGCTAGATTCTGAAGACTGCCAACTTCTTTACAAAATAGGAATATATAATGCTGGCGCGGTTTTGAAGTAAATAACCAACCCTATTCATCGTGAAATTAATTTAAAAAATGTCAGTTCCTTAAAGTGTACAGTTCAGAACAATTTAAACAAATAATGCTTTATCTGTCCAAAGAATAGGTGTAAAACATGTATATCTGTATTATTTCATGTGCAGTCTAATTGGCGAGAGGATCCACAGAGAAAACCTGTTCAGGCCACTGGGTCATGCATTGCGCCTATAGGTACATTGTAGGAGGGGAAAAACTCAGGGTTTAAGCCCCAAATCAGTCTAAAATTTAACTTTAACGACACTATGCACTGCTGTAGGGATAAGCAACAGAGGCACATTACAGTGTTAATTGTATCTGTGGGAACATAAGGTTTAGGCTGAAGGAAGGCCAAGACCTAATCCAATGAAAATCCGCCTAGCGTTTTTGCAGGAGCGCCGTGGTGATTGAAACGATGGCTTGTAGCAGCATTGTAAAAGTATTCCAACCAATTCCTTCACCTCTTCAACCTAAGGTAAAGAAAAGAAAAAGGCCATTGGAAAAATGGACCACCGAAAGAATAAATAGAAGAGATATAAGAATGCGAGAGAGACAGAGAAAAATGTAGACCAAAAGAACGAGAGACGTGATATATTTGCAGACTCTGTGATCATTGTCTCCATCAATAATTTAGCCCACAAAACGCATCAGGTATTTTGGTGGTTGGGAACTCAGAAGGGACAGTTTTAACCTGTCCAAAACGACCACCTGTCCAAGACGACTACTTTGACCCAGGATCTTCAGTGGTCGTCTTAGACAGGTTTGACTCTACATAATTTTCCAATGGCAGAAAATGATATATCAATGGTCTTGAGCCTGCGGTGAGTGCCGTGATAGAACGGAAGGATTGTCGGGGTGACAGTTTGTTAGTTTTATGATCTATGAAATCATAGTAAATAATTAAATTAACTTGAGTTGAAAATAAGTGTAAGTGTAATTAGAAAATTAATTGCACAATTCATGAAACAGATTTGAGCAATAATAATGTTTAACTCGCCCAAGCTGCAGGGTGGGGCTGAAACCCCCATACCCTGGGCCAGACGACGCCCCTGGTAAAGATGCGTGTTATAGATACCGGTAATGTTCACATTGGTGTGTTACCTGTGTTAATGAGTGTGGCTACCCGGGGGCTTTGAACTTTGAAGAAGTTGGGACCTCTTCATCCACTGGGGTTTTCTCACTCTGTATGTAAGTCCAAGAGGGAAAAGAAAAAACAGTTTTTAATCTAGTTTGCTTTAACAGACAATTTTAACTAGTATAATTGTTGCAAATACCTTAAATTCGTTGATTTGTAGTGGTGTAAAGATTGATGTACAAACTGCGACTAAAAAAGCATTTGTAGAGAGATGTCAAACTCAATAAGCCTGCAGCCCTGACTTCCTGGTGGTATTTAATACAGTTCATATCGCTGCACAGTGGCACACATCAGCTCAGGTTATTGCCTGACCACAAAGTTGTCCACTATGAAAATATAACCAATAGCATAACTAAATTAAATCATTCAAGCCGTCAAAGTATAATGGAACGAATGGGTTTACTTTAACTAATCACAACGAGAGCGGAAAATCCTTCAATAGAGATATATTTCTTGAATGGTTGAGTATTTTATATTTCAGAAGTAGAGGTGTGTTAGTACTTCCTAATACTAATAGGGCGGCACATAAATGATAATATGAATCTCATGCCGAGACATTAGAGCTACTGCATTTTGGTGTTGGATATTTTTCCTTCCACAAATGTAAACCATTGCATTCTCTGTGGTGCTCAAAAGTGGAGCTCAGGTTAAGATGTTTTGACTTAATACTAGACAGTTTGGCTATGTCCACCAAATCTTTCATGACACTGGGAAATGGTCAGCACCATGCGTTTTTGAACCTCCCCGACGCCACTGGTATTGCTGTGCGAGATTTGGTTCAATATGGTTATTTGGTAATTTGGCCAGAACTTTAGGAGGCCTCGATTATTGTCTCGTCTCGTCTCTCTCTGTCTCTCTGTCTCTCTGTCTGTCTGTCTGTCTCTCTCTCTCTCTGTCTCTCTCTCTCTCTGTCTCTCTGTCTCCCTCTTTCTTATCAATGTACCAATATACATGTAGTCATATCTCTAAATCTCTCTGTGTATCTGTCTCTTTGTCTCTCTTTATGTGCCTAGGCATCTTTGTCTCTGTCTGTCTGTTTGTCTCTGTCTGTCTGTTTGTCTATCTGTCTGTCTGTTTGTGTCTTCTCCCTCTCCCCTCCTTGATCTGTGTCCAAGTCTGTCTACCAATCTTTTGTATCTTATTCAAACATCCTCTATTTCTCTCTGCCTCTTCTCTTTCCCCTCTTTGTCTGTCTTTGTCTCTCCCTACTTGCGCTCTTTCTCTTTTCTCCCTTTTGAGGGCACGATCTTATGATACCATCGATACAAAAAGCTGACCCAGTTTTGACAAAGTCGCCAGTCTGACTGAGGCAAAGACAAAATTAATCCAAAAACAGTATTTCTGTTGTTTCAAATTTGGACTGTGTGACACATTCTCAAAAATGCCTAAAAAGTCACCTAGCACCTAACTGGAAAAAAACAATAACCAACCGATGCAGCCTTCTCTATAGTATGCCATAGCGTTACTAAAAGGTTGAGAAAATGTCAAGGAGATATCCTTTGGACATCGTTCGATGAAAGTGACATTTTGATCTGCCATATTTCTGAGGGTAAGCGTAGTTTCGTGCAAAGATATCATTCTTCTTCAGCTACTGGTCAAAGCTGGACACAGTTCGAAATATCTGTGTCTTTCCCTCTCTCTCTCTCTCTCTCTCTCTCTCTCTCTCTCTCTCTCTCTCTCTTTCTCTTGTCTCTCTCTCTCTTTCTTATCCCTCTATCCCTCCCTCCTCTCTCTCTCTCTCCCTCTCCCCTCTCCGAAACGGTACAAGTTAAAGAGACCAGATATGAGAACTTAGGATACTTTCGCAACATTGCTTGGGTGTCAATTTGTACCTTTCCATATCTTGAAACGGCTAAGAACAAACTAGTCGGTTTCAAACGATGCCAGTGCAGCTCTAGCAAAGAAGAAATTGACACGCATGTCGACCGTTTGGTAAGTTTGCTTGATTTGCTTGTCAAAACCCGATCATAACAGCTACATCTAATTACGCTCGGCGAAGGCTTTGAAAGATCGATTGTTTTAGAATCATGTATTTGATAAAGTAAGATATTTGTATTTACTTGTTAATTGTTTCTCCATATCAAGGATTGTTTTTTTAATCCCTTAGCATCCTTGTCCAGCAAGCAAGCTATCTAGCGCTCGAGTCGCAAGTCTTAGGTCTGACAATTTTACGTGCTGCCACACAAACAGAGCGGGGGTACCACGGCTTTTGTCATAGCTAAAGACCGAATCAACTTATAAGGAAAATGGTTGCTAATTAAGGATTCGAACTCGGAACTCTTGATAACAAGCATCGCGCTTGACCAAAAAGCTTTCTAGCCACCAAGATCATCTCAGAAACAAAGCTTTGGATTTTCTGCATGATCGTTTGATTGAGTATTAATCGGTTAATAAAATGATTCTTGGATTAACTGTTAGTTTCTTACTGGATTGGTTGACTAATTACACGTGGTCACATTGCGTTGTGTCACATTGCGTTGTGTCACATTGTGCTGTGTCACATTGTGTTGTGTCACATTTTGTGGTATCACATTGTATTGTGTCCAGAGATGCCCAGAGCCCAGTTTGTTGCGCCACAATGGAGAGATGACGAAAGATGACCAGAGAGCTTTAGGCACTATCTCCCAAAAAAGATGGACTGACCAAAACTGTGTCTATTTATAGACAGCTTGTCTAAGATTGTTCATACTTTTTCACGACCCTCAGTCTCCCTCTGCTTTTCGTCTATTCTCTCTCTCTCTATCTCTCTTTCTCTCTATCTCTCTCTCTCTCTCTCTCTCTCTCTCTCTCTTTGTCTTTCTCTCTCTTTCTCTCTCTCTCTCTCTCTCTCTCCTCTCTCTCTCTCTCTCTCTCTCTCTCTCTCTCTCTCTCTCTCTTTGTCTATCTTTGTGTCTTTTTATCTGCCTGTATGTATGTCTGTCTATGTCTGTCTGTCTGCCCCTCTCCCTCGCTCTCTCTCTCTCTCTCTCTCTCTCTCTCTCTCTCTATCTATCTATCTATCTCTCCCTCTCTCTCTCCCTCTCTCTATTTTAAAAATTGGTCAATTCATTCTCATCTTATAATTATTAGTTTTATGTTACAAAATTTCTGCCCTTCTCTCCTTGAGCCTAGATCAAAACAATTCCTCAATGAAGGTGTATCTTTCCTTTCTGTATCTTATCAACTTTACTTGTGACGCTATCTTTCTCTCACCTCATGCTGTCAGTCTCTTCATTTTTTTTCTTTCTTTTCCCTCGGTTCATTATTTCAATTTTTCTCGCTTTACTCATTTTCTATTTTCCCTATAAAGTTTATTATCTCACTATCTTTAATTTCTCAGCGCCTATAGTTCTACTACAGATTGTTATTTATAATAATAATAATAATAATTATGTGCTTTAGTGATGGTAAATAAGAAATAAATGTTGGGATAGTTGGTAAGAATTTAATTCCGTCGTTAATCAGTGGGAAAATATATTTTTAAATCCACCCCCCCCCCACAAAAAAAAAAAAAAAAAAAAAAAATCGTTTCTGTTAGAAAAAAAAAACGGTAAATTTATTTCTTTGAAATATGAAGATTTCTATTGTTATTCCAACAGATGGTCCCAATCAAATCTTCCTTGTTTTTTGACATATTTTTGTTTCCTCTCCCTCTCTCTCTGTGTCGCTGCCCTGAAAAAGATATTGTCCAAAGGGGAATCATCCATCAGTTCCTCGGCAAGAAAAAGATACAACTAAACATAAATACAGAGAGGGGGGGGGGGAGAGATGGGGGGAGAGAGAGGGGGAAGAGAGAGAGAGGTCGGGGGGAGAGTGAGAGAGGGGGAGAGAGAGCAAGAGAGAGGCGAGAGGCAGAATCAGAGAGAAACAAAGACAGGGGGAAAATTGACAGAGTGATTGAGAGAAACAGAGAGAAAGAGTTAGAGGGGACATAGTGAGACAGAGAAACAAAGCGGGTGAGGGAGAGATTAATACCGAGAGAAAGAGAGAGAGATAGAGAGAGAGAGAATATCTTATAATTATTAGTTATATGTTATACAATTTCTGCCCTTCTCTCCATCAGCCTAGATCAAAACAATTCCTCAATGAAGGTCTATCTTTCCTCTCTGTATCCTTTAAACTTTAATGGTGACCCTATCTTTCGCTCACTTCAAGATTTCAGTCTCTTCAATTGTCTTTTCCCTCAGTCCTCGCTCTATTCACTCTCTATTTTCCTTATATAGTTTATTATTAATTTCACTATTTGTAATTTCTCAACACCTATATTTCTATTTCAGATTGTTGTTCTTATAATTATATATTATGCGCTTTAGTGATGTTATACAAGACATGAATGTTGCGACAGTTGATAAGAATTTAACCCCTTTCTTAGTCAGTGGGAAAATAAATTTTTTAATTAAAAAAAAAACACGAAAAATTCGTCTCCAAAATTCGTTCCTTAAATTAAAAAAAAACAACCCGGTAAATGTGTTTGTTTAATTGAAAAACGAAGATTTCTATTGTTATTCCAACAGATGGTTCCAATCAAATATTGTTAGTTTTTGGTCTGGTCATATTTTGTTTCCTCTCTCTCTCTCTCTCTCTGTCGCTGTCCTAAATAAGATATTGCCTAAGGGGGAATCATCCATCAGTTCGGTGGCAAGAAAAAGAGAGAACAGAAATTCAGAGAGAGAGAGGAAGGAGAGAGAGGGTGAGAGATAGGAGAGAGATAGATGAGAGGCAAAACCAGAGACAATCAGAGAGAAACGAAGAGAGACAAATATAGAGGGTGAAAAGGACCTATAGAAAGAGATAGACAGAAATACATACAGACATAGCCTCAGAGAGGCACAGAGATAATGTTTAAAGACCATGACTCACCGTCTATTATGAAATTCTCATAATTCTAGGTACCGGGTGACACAAAAACGGTTCACAGGTTGGCACCACAGATCACTGGCCCGTGTCTCTAACAACAGCAACCATCTCATCATGGCTTCCAGACTCCTGAGGAATAACCTTTGTGCGCTTGCGCAACTGTTTGGTGTCGCAAAGTTTATTGTCTCCCCCCATATTTCTTCATCCCGACTTGAGCGGTGTTGACAAACATCATAATGTGACGCTAGTCGTTGGGCAACCCCTGAGAAAATAGGCTGTGTCGTGGGTGGTCGCGCGTTGTACTTGTGTAAACAGAGGTAAAGGCACACTGCTCTGTGAAACTGTGGGCCAGTATTTCGTAAACTCTCTTGGTACTGGACTCGCGCTATCATGACTTTCTGGCAAAGCAAATTCTGTGTTTCTTTAACAAAACACGTATGACAATAACAATTACACCGCTCTCTAATAAAACAACACAAAACAAAACAAAAACAAATAAAAATAAAAAAGCCACCTTTAAAACTGATGAAATAGAAAGGCAGAAAGGTTGCAGAAAACCGACATCATACGATGGACTGATTCTTGCGCAATCTTAAGACTAAATTGGTTTAAGTTTTAGGCATTGTATTTTTGTATGTGTGTGTGTGTGTGTTTATAAAAACAAACCCATGGAAGGAATGTGATAGAAGCTGACTCGAACCCGAAAATTAAACTCTCTAAAGTTTTTGTTTTTCCGTTTGAGGGTACCGCATTCTGTAATATGATGTTGTTAAATAAGGAGTTAAAGCATGCGATTCCGAATACAATGACAGTGCATGCTAAATAAAAGAAAATAAACTCTCATAAAAAGCCTATAAACAAAGATCCGGCTGTAGGAACATTGTTCCTTTGTTTAAAACATGTATTCGGTGTAAATCCCCTAAGATTGTGGTACGAAGTTTATCAGCAATGGGCGTATTTTGCTGTGGCCCAACAATAATTTCCTTGGGTTTATTCTGACGTTTTTATCTTGAGAAAACAAATTTCTCCGAATCATTGGCACACCTTAGCGCTGATTCTGGCTAAACTTTGAATCTTCTACATTGTACAAAATTAAAAGGCAAAGTCCCGAAATAGACAGAGCCCAATGTGGGGCTATAAGAATGAACTAAGCGGAACAGTTATAATACAAACAACAACAACAACAACAACAACAACAACAACAACAACAACAACAACAATAATAGTAATAATAATAATAATAATAATAATAATAATAATAATAATAATAATAATAATAATAATAATAATAATAATAATAACAATAACAACAACAGCATGATAATCATAGTGATTCTTTCAAGGCAATTAACAAACAGGATTCTTGCGACATGGAGCCACTAGCACAGACGAAGACATTGTTGTTTTTGCAAGACAACCATCGAAACTGTTCTAGGTTTTGCTGAGTTATCATTTTAATTTTGTCAATAGCAGATTAGAATGTTCTGATTTTAGAGAAAAAAAAAAACACAAAAGAGAACAGCTATACTCATCGTTTTTACTAACTAGCATTTTGTGTGTATATACAAGATTTAGATTTTATGAAATAAAAAATACTTTCAACAAAAGCGCAGTAAATAATAAAATAAAACCAGATGCACACTACTTAGACTCCACATTGTAGTTAGCTCAATGTTTAAAAAAGTGTTAAAAATCAAACATTCCAAATAAAAGTAACAGCACTATATAAAAATAACATCATCGACAACATTTAAAAACAAGAACAAGATATAAAAGCATTAGCATTAGCAGCAACAACAGCATAAACATTATAAGAAAAACGACTTATAAAAACAATAACAAAGTAAAAATTAATTATACATACAAAATTTGACAAAGAAAGTTTAATATATAAAACAGGAAGTAAAATGGGACTAATAGAATATAAATCTGGATAATCTACTAAAATTGACCACTAATCACGTGATACGTCCATGCAGCTTGTGACCCCCAGGCCAGTGGTAATGACCGTGGCAAAAGCCTGATTAACACGCCCAAATAGAAACCAACCTTTTGCCAGAATAAACCCTGCTTTTACTTCTATTTTCTGCCTAAAGGTGTATATCATCTCGTATTAACAGAACGCAGACTTAGCGAGAGCAGTCCTGGTTTTGCTGATTCGTACACGCGATTTCCGTAATTGTCATCACCGCGGTTAATAAAATGTGAGATAATTAAAATATCCATGACGACAGCAGGAACGGTAAATGAGCCCTTCTCACATTACAAATTCCAAAGTTCGACAGATCGACCCTTGCGGCTTTCCGTGTTGCTCGAGTTATGATAAATATAACACGGCTATTTACGAAGTTTTGTTCACCCGATAAACGTTGTCCATGGTCGTTTTTTTCGGGTGAAACACCTTGCTCTTCTCCCACATGCTTTTTAAGGATGTACCTTGTTTATATTCTGATGTCGTATTAGGCTATCTATTTTCTAGTAAAGCTATGCGTGCGGGATTAGCCTTAATAAGCTATTCAACTCATTATAGATCTTTAATTAGGCCGGGCACGCATAGAATCAGCTCCATACCATCATAGCACCACGGGTTTTGTCAACACACCCGGAACAGATTGTCTAAGCTCAAACTGTTTACCGTGTTTAGCTGCATAATACCATCTGAGTTAGTTTTGGTCCTCACGGCATTCTTGACGTCCGCTATTTCAGTATGGATTCTTAATGGGGTTTTTTTTTAATTAGTCTTGTCTTCATACTTTATGAGTGTCGTTTCATTATCCGTACTTGATGTCGGCTATTTCAGTATAGATTCTGAATACCCGTCATCTCTCTGCGCATTCTTGATACCTGAAATTTCAGTAAAGATTCGTGATACCTGACATTTAGGTAAAGATTTCTGTATACATGGCCCTTCTAACGATTGCTAAGTGATGCGTTTTTGATGACGCCAACCGTACATCCCCAGCATCAGATAGTTTGGTTTATGTCATAACCATAATGGGTTATATTTGCAGGACAAAAGTGCCAAATTTTGTATGATATGAATATTCTTTATGGTGCATGGTTTGCGTTAAATCCAAACGAGAAACCTAAGAGAATGTGGACCTTTAAGGTTTTTTAAACTTTAGGATAATACTGCAAAACTTTCTTGTTTGTTTATTCACCGTGTCCACCCATAGAAGCCAAATATTGACGCCACCATTGCAAGACGCTGAAGCTAATACAAAGTCACTAAGGTCTAACTACAAACAAATCAAGATCACCATAGAAGGAATAAGTTAGAAAACCAGTGTGCGGTGCGGGACCTGCAATACACTGGTGTTGATCTGAATAATGCGGTTGGTTTCATGATTGGTTTAAAAAATATATTAGTCTTTTTCAAGAATGCCTCGTTCCCACTGTAATTTTTTATATCTCAAAAATGTTGCATGGGACTGTCAGGTTAAGATGATGATTTCACATTACAGCACCGCTTTTCTGTGTAAGGAAGAAACCTCTTGGCATTAAAAAAAAAAAAAAAAAGGGGGGGGGGGAACTGGTGCAAGTGGTAGAGCATTGGTCTGGCAATCAGGAGGTTCTCAGCTTGAAACCCACGGAAGGTAAAAAAATGTGTTTGTTTGATTTCTTCCCTTACTGGTTTTGCTCGGTGTCTGAATAATGTGACCGGTTGAGACAGAGTCATGGTATCTCCGCTCTTTCTCTGTGTGGGACACATAAAATTGTTAAACGTTGGTGTTAGGACCCGTCCACAATGTAGTCTTTTAGTGTTGGTGTTGGATGTTAAGCGACTGACTCAACTCAACTCACATCTTAGCATTTACAATTTAGCAAATTAGTAAATTGTGTCAGGTTTGTTAAAGTTTTGCTAAAAACATGTTTGTTGACGAAGAACCACTGGACAGACATCAACCCAAAGATAAATCTTTACTGGCTTTTTTTATAAGCATCACCAGAGCACGTGTCCACATGATGAAACTGTACTCACCACGTACTTTGTTCTTATGGGGTAAAGTTCCGTTGCAATTGGTGAGCGAGCTTTTTCAAGGCTGAAAATAATCTAGAACCGTTTTCGGACAACAATGCCATAAAAGTATCCACCTGTCTCTTATGCCCATCAAATAGGATGTTGTTTGTGAGCGAGATCATACTACCATCGTCAGTTACTTTGCTTAAAAAAGTCAAGAAATGCGCCCGTAATGTTAGATCACTATTAAAAAAGGACTGGTATTTGACATAATTATAATGAGAGCCATTCCTTTCTAATAACTACCGAAATCTACAGCTTAACCTTTGATTTGAACTCACACGCTTTATCAATAATTTATATTTCAAGAGTGAAACTTTATTCCTCCAGCTCATCCAGACAACCTGTACAGACCTGTAAAACGCTTAAAAACACACGAGAAACGGATCATAAGACATTGTGAGTGTGCGCCCCCTCTCCTTACCTAGAAGCACATAAAATTGTCAGACGTCAGTCTTGGGGTCCATCCACAATATAGCCTATATAGTGCTGCTGTTGGACGGTAAACAAACCCAACCAACCAACCAACCAACAATATAGCCTATATAATGCTGATGTTAGACATTAAACAATCAACTTAGCCCGACTATACCCCGGCACCTGAGCTAGGCCCAAGGTGTGAGGCAGTCACCCCCCGGAGATCCTTCAACTTTAGTCCGGCCCGATTAGACCAACCCGACACGAGTTTGTGGTGCTGGTAATTGCCATTGCCAATAGTCATCAAGGGTTGGGAAATGAACATCGATAAAATTCTACCTGTTGGGAAAGCTAGCACAAAACTAACCTATCTGCTGCGCTTGAATATTTCTCAATGCGTCCAAAAAAGTCTAACACCTTTAAGTAATCGGTTGCATCAATGTGGTTTAACTGCGGTTTTACTGTGGTTTTACTGTAGTTTTACTGCGGTTTAGACTGAACTTCGGCCTAACCCAGACGTAACATTCATTTTATTTTCTGTTGCCCCAGCTTGGGTTAAAAAAACAGACTGTAGCCGAAATCGACATGATATTTAAACCAGGCAGAGAGATAGAGAGACACAGAGAGAGAGAGAGAGAGAGAGAGAGAGAGAGAGAGAGAGAGAGAGAGAGAGAGAGAGAGGTAGGTCTGACGTCGGCTTGACTCTCAAACCGGCCCTTATTCTCGTCATCACAGTACAGTGGGTACAATACAGATTAGAAAATGGACACTTATTTGAACTTTGACGAAAATGCGCCGACGAACAAATGATGCAAGAAATGGAACAAATGGATTTACAACGGCGACGTATAAGGGATAGAACAAATTCGTATACATAGTTTAGGGATGATAAATTTAGGATGCAATATCGTTTTAGACATTTGGTCCTGTGATTGGGCTGGCCCGCCCACGCCAGCTTTAGAAATCTTTTTCTTCTGTTTGGCATAGTCTTTTGTGGCTTTTATATTTAAATTCTTCCAAAGACTCTTCGAGTTTAAGACGTCCCGCATTCAAATCTGTTCATTACTGCTGTATTCCCTTGTTGCGTAATCCCGTGTTGTTGTCGATTCTCGCCCTCAATAATCGGATAATGTTTTATTATTTAAAAAAGAAGTTCTTTTTCAAAAAGAAGAGAATTTCTGACTTCGCTCTTTATAATAATTCATGGGCGAGAATTATATTTCAGGCTTCGCATCCATCCTAAAATTAAAAGGCAAATAGGCAAGTCAGGACCAGTATACTAGATTGATTAGATGTTAAAGCTAGCTTTGTATGGGCTAGTCGATTGTAAAAGTACGGGAAATCCCAATGTTGACGAGCACAGACACCAGTACATACTATACACATCGACTCAACATGACTTTATCAAAACCACACTTGGTCAGGGTGCAACAGAAATTTAAGTTTAACACCGAGCGCAATCTAAGGTTAAGTCAGGTCTGAATTAAACCACGCTTGTACAAGTCAGTGCCTATGTCTTTCTTTCTATTACTCCTCCTGCAATCTATGACACTGCATCTTTTCTAATTACCTCAGGGTTGAGTTCAGTTGAGTTGGTTTAACGTCCCACATCAGCACTATATAGACTATATTGTAGACGGACCGCAAGACTAACGTCTGATAATTTTATGTGCTGCCACACACGAGACAGGATGGGGATAACATGACTCCTGTCTCAGCCGGTTACATTAAACTGACACTGAACCAACCATAGAGGGCGAAATCGCTCGAACCACGGACCTTCTGCGTCGGAAGCCGATGTTCTACCCCACGGCTATCGCGCCTCCTAATTACCTCAGAAAGTTTTGAAATGACTTTATAATTTACAAAAGAAATAAAAACGCTCCAAAAACTGTTAGAGCTAATCAAAGTCGATTAATAAGGCTAAAACGTGACTCATTAAACTGTTTGCCGGCAGTTCTGCGCGCCGTTGAGAGCAGTCCGTTGTGCCCGGGATTTTCAAGCAAGGGGTTTAAGGTTCAAACTTCGCTAGTGCCCGTGTTTTAAGAAACAGAGCCACTTGAATCTTGCAAAAGAAAATAATTAAGCAATGTGTATTCATTATTATCTTTTGTAACATAAGTGAGAGTAGTTGGTTTGTCTTTTGTTGGTTGTTTTTCTCCAGCAAAACTAAGAGGTAGGGGAAAGTTTATAGAGCGAAATTGAATATAAAGAGTAGCACAAAGGTCGTTTTAACTTTAAAGAGAACGAAAACAGCTTTGAAATTTCGTAAGAATTACATCACTTTTTAAATTCCAGATTACACCGCCACCCAAACACACACACACACACACACACACACATTCACCCACCCACCCACGAGAGATTCCCACCCGGTCAGTTATTATTTCTGACAAACATATTCAGTGTTTTAACGTGCTTTAGTTTTAATAATTTCTATCTATAACGAGAAAAAATATAAACAAACTCTCACTCTTTTTCAACCTCATCCTCGACGCGCATAGGACATCTACAAAGGTTTATTGAAAAATAAAAGTAAAAAGTGAAAACAAAGTATGACTCATGAGAAACAGGTAATTGAAAACAATACGGAATTGGCGCATTGAGATGGGTCTAGACTTAACTACCCCCCCCCCCCCCCCCCCCTTTCTCCACAAAAGTGTAAAAATATTTTCTTCACAAACTGAGCAAGAGTGCTATGAGTGATCTACCCATCCTCTGCAACCTCACAGATCGCCTGTGTTTAAAATACACCGTCTTAAATCCTGAACATGAACACCAGGTCTATTAGTAAGTCTGCGACCTGGCGCACCAGACAGTCAGGCAGGGCGCGGGGCCAGGTGACCTCAACCTGGGGGGATTGCCCCGCCGGTATCATGATCATCATCATACACTCAGTCTTATCCATACTATGATCCAGACTATGATCCAGACTATGATCCAGACTATGATCCAGACTATGATCCAGACTATGATCCAGACTATGATACAGACTATGATCCAGACTATGATCCAGACTATGATCCAGACTATGATCCAGACTATGATACAGACTATGATCCAGACTATGATCCAGACTATGATCCAGACTATGATCCAGACTATGATCCAGACTATGATCCAGAATGATACAGACTATGATCCAGACTATGATCCAGACTATGATACAAACTATGATCCAGACTATGATCCAGACTATGATCCAGACTATGATCCAGACTATGATCCAGACAATGATAAGACTATGATCCAGACTATGATCCAGACTATGATCAGACTATGATCCAGACTATGATCCAGACTATGATCCAGACTATTATCCACACTATGATCCAGACTATGATCCAGACTATGATACAGACTATGATCCAGACTATGATCCAGACTATGATCCAGACTATGATCCAGACTATGATCCAGATTATGATACAGACTATGATCCAGACCAAGTTCCAGACTATGATACAGACTATGATCCAGACAATGATCCAGACTATGATCCAGACTATGATACATACTATGACCCAGATTATGACCCAGACAATTATACAGACTATTATACACACTATGATCCAGACTATGATCCAGACTATGATCCAGACTATGATCCAGACTATGATCCAGACTATGATCCAGACTATGATCCAGACTATGATCCAGACTATGATCCAGACTATGATCCAGACTATGATCCAGACTATGATCCAGACTATGATCCAGACTATGATCCAGACTATGATCCAGACTATGATCCAGACTATGATCCAGACTATGATCCAGACTATGATCCAGACTATGATCCAGACTATGATCCAGACTATGATCCAGACTATGATCCAGACTATGATCCAGACTATGATCCAGACTATGATCCAGACTATGATCCAGACTATGATCCAGACTATGATCCAGACTATGATCCAGACTATGATCCAGACTATGATCCAGACTATGATCCAGACTATGATCCAGACTATGATCCAGACTATGATCCAGACTATGATCCAGACTATGATCCAGACTATGATCCAGACTATGATCCAGACTATGATCCAGACTATGATCCAGACTATGATCCAGACTATGATCCAGACTATGATCCAGACTATGATCCAGACTATGATCCAGACTATGATCCAGACTATGATCCAGACTATGATCCAGACTATGATCCAGACTATGATCCAGACTATGATCCAGACTATGATCCAGACTATGATCCAGACTATGATCCAGACTATGATCCAGACTATGATCCAGACTATGATCCAGACTATGATCCAGACTATGATCCAGACTATGATCCAGACTATGATCCAGACTATGATCCAGACTATGATCCAGACTATGATCCAGACTATGATCCAGACTATGATCCAGACTATGATCCAGACTATGATCCAGACTATGATCCAGACTATGATCCAGACTATGATCCAGACTATGATCCAGACTATGATCCAGACTATGATCCAGACTATGATCCAGACTATGATCCAGACTATGATCCAGACTATGATCCAGACTATGATCCAGACTATGATCCAGACTATGATCCAGACTATGATCCCCCACCTCGCCTAGCCCGCCACCCGTCACCCATCGCCCACCTCTGAGATATCACTGGACGCCGATATAGATTCTCTGACCTCCCGTGTTTTTCCCTCTACGAGCCCCATTGTCCCAAGGCCGCTTTTACGATCACACGATGATGACGACGGATGACGTCACCATGCCCCTTAATCACGGAAATGTTGTCACTCATTGGGTCAGTATGCCTGTCTAGGCCAGAGCTATGATTGGACGCCAGTGCATAAACCTTTACCTGTAGTCTGTGTTTTTTCTATGGGACCCGTCACCGCGACGTCTCTTTTGCGACCCACACGGTGTAGCGGGTGACGTAATAATGACGCTCGGGCATGGGGATTTTTTAAGCTATTTTTAGCTCCGTAAGTCTTGAGTGAGTTGAGTTAAGTTAGTTTTACCGTCCAACATCGGCACTGTATAAGCTATATTGTGGACGGGCCCCAAGACGGACGTCTGACAATTGTATGTGCTGCCATACACGAGACAGGGCGGGGATACCATGACTCCTGTCTCAGCCGGTCGCATTATACTGACACCGACCCAACCAGTAGGGAACACAACCGCCAAGATTCGAACTCGGAACGTTTTGCGTCGGAAGTCGATGTTCTAGCCCTGGACCACCGCGCCCCCCTCCGTAAGTCTTGGAGCCGTATTCATGAGTGGTGATAAACTAGGTTTATAAAAAACAACAACTAACGCAGTTGGTACTCATTTTTTACGTAGACTAAGCCAGTATTCAAAACTATTCATGGCAAATTTTTGTTGTAGATTAGCTACGTCTAAAAAAAGGCGGGAAAATATGAAAGTGTAGATGCCATTTTGAGGTTAAAAAAAAACTAATTTTGAAAATAAATTCCAGAACACAAATCTATTATTAATTTATTTATTCCTATGAAACAATGGCGGGGATCTTTCATTTGACCTACTTTTTAATGCAAATCTAAATTATGAAAAATCATAAAAAATAAAATGCGTGATTGCACCATTAGGTGTGCCGAAATGGTAAAATAAAACTATAAAACACGTACAATCTTACTGAAACAACACAGAAGTACTTCTTATTGACTTTTTATGTGCTTTAGATAGACTTGCTACCAAATTTTAGCCGTCAGTCCTGCGTCGAAGCAGGTGTAAACTTTCGTCAGAATTTAGTTCTAGGAAATTCCCACGAATAGGTCTTAAGTTTCAGACATACGTTACGTCCAACTTTTGGCCTACGCCTTCACATGAATACGGCCCTAGAGTTGAACTATGATCAGTGCTGGCAGCGTTAGGCTGTGAACGATGTGAGTACAAACATCAACACGTCATCTACATGAATTCATCTCTCGGTGTGAATACGTATAATTATGTGTTGCAAACCCTATTTAAACCTTCTATTGAAGCGCTGTGACGACAACACAACTTCACTTCACCGCAAAGCGCGTTCTCTACAACTTTTTGACGAAACTTCATAAAAGACGGATTTTAGAAGACGTGTTGGTGTTTGTATTCACTGAGTTTGATGCATACGTGATTCAAGATTTAAACAAAACAAAAACTAATGACTCTTCGTGAAGAAATAACGCTTTTTAAATGACTCTAGTGACTTTAAAGCCAAAGTAGTGACGTTTGCCCTGCAATCTAGTCCTTTTGTAAAATCATTACCCACTGCAGATTTCTTTACCTATCACATCTGTTTTCGATATTTGACCCTTCCATCGCATGGACTCGAATGGGCCGTGGAAAGGCGGGGGGGGGGGGGGAGGGGGGTTCAGCGCGGTCGCGTGAAACACCAACCCTGCACGATCTGCACTAACCACTAGACTGCCCCCAAACCACCCCCCCGGGCTTTGCACTTTACTGTTGGGTCCGAGGGCGCAGGGATTTGGGGGCGCTTCGTTTACACAGTACAGTGCAGCGTTACTGATAAATCACAGTACACTTTATCCCGTAAATTGCAGTACATTGTACTCGATAAGAATATAAGTATTTCTGTCGGTTTGTGACCAGAACTAGATAAAAAAATGTTCCGCGATTCGAATAGTACGTGTATCAACAGGTAGTTCACGCATTTCCAAGACAAGGAAGAGAGATGCAGCTCAGCAAAAGATAAGATCTATGGAGTTATTAAACCCCCACTTACTTGAGCGCCGAGAACTAGGCTAATAAAATTGTTAGACCTCGGTCTCAGTCAATAATGCTCACAATATATTAAATAATTGTTATATTGTGAGAATTAGCGACTGAGGCAAATTTTGTATAAGTTTGTAGAAACAGATCTAAGGAGATTTTTTATAAAGTGGTAATCACTGTATAAGAACACAGCACAAGATTACTACTGCCATTCAAATCTGACAACGCACATTGTAGTCTTTTTTTTCCTGCCTATTTGGCCTAGTGAACAACTCTTACATAGAGTGATTAATAAATGGACTTGGACACCCATGTTACACTAAAATCAACCCAAAAAAAATTAGAAATTACATGTACAAGGCCACTGGAGCGGGGATCGAACTAGCTAACATGCGCTCTACCGTCTGACCATCTCACCCCTCCGCCCATTCTTTGCCGAGCTCTGTAACACGTGACTGTATCACTAGTGCAATAGAAGGTGAATCAAACTCTCTGTCTCTTGAGTAAAAACCACATGCTCTAGCATCTCACACTTTCAACAATTTTTTAACTAGCCCAGCCATACACCAACTCGGACGAATTGACTGAGGCGCTGTTGCCACGGCCTCCATCCGAAACCGGAACCGGTTACGCTTTGAGCTGATATCCGTCATTAACGTAAACCGGACGCAATCCGGATTCCTGTACAACCAATAATGACGGGTACTCCGTCTCCTTCAATCTTTACTCCTAATTCTATCAAACCTCCCTCCCCCCTCCCCCATCCCCCCTGCTCCTCGCGCCCCTCCCGCCCCTCCCCACCAATCGGCTTCAATCGCCCTCAGAGCGCAGACCAATACCCCCATTTATCTTGATATATATACTGTAGACTTGCATGACTCATCTCCAAGATCTTGAACTCTGTCAGACAGTCATGCGAGCGCTGAGAAACGAGGAGGGAGGGAGGGGGGGAGTGGAGATATACAAGAACAGTAGATAAACTTTTAAAGGATAAAAGGAGATCGAAGTTATGAGTAAGAGAGCAATCACTGTGAAGAAAGTGAGAGAAATAGGGCGGGGGAAGAATACGCTACAGACGTTATTGTGTGCGTGTGTGTGTGTTTGTGTGTGCGTGTGTGTGTTGGGGCCGTCTACAGAGCGGAGAGTGTAGAGATGTTAGCAAATTGGGGGAGAGAGATAGAGTTTGTGTGTGTGTGTGAGAGAGAGAACGAGATAGATAGATAGATAGATAGATAGATAGATAGATAGATAGATTGATGATGATGATGATGATGATGATGCCAGTACTGTATAACATTACAATTTTGAACTATATTTTACACAGAGCCTATCGAATCTTTTTATTTCTTACGCCGATCTTCTAAGGTTGGTAAATCTTGAAGGCTCGCTTCTATCAAATCTAATAATTTGTTTGCCTTCAGTTTCTGGCCTCTATTTATGCTTGTCCCTGTTAGACCAGCACATAGCGTTTATAGATCGATCACTTCAGATTGGGCACATGATGGCGTTGGATATCAAGCATTGGCCTACACTTCAGGAGTCTTGGAGTTCGAACCATCATGTCCTCTTATGGTGGGATTGGTGTCAGCTATTCCTCTATTGGGCCCTATAGCGCTATATAGTTTCGTTGAGCCATAGGAGGCGTTGCACAAGGAGAGAATACTGGTTGGTTCAGTATCAGTATAATGTGAACGGCTGAGACAGGAGTCATGGTATCCCCGCCCTGACTCGTGTGTGGCAGCAAATAAAATAGTCAGATATCAGTATTGGGGCCTGTCTACAGTGTAGCCTATATAGTCCTGATGTTGGACGTCAAACCAACTCATCTCAAAAACAAAAGGGGAGAGCTTACATTTCTTCCACAAAATATTGGGCTGTTTCACAAATAATATGGTATTAAGATTTTTCATCGGGTGCAGTGAATTGTTTTGTTCTGTTTCAATTCTCATACTAGCGACTCAACGAGTGGGCTCTAGAACAAATGTGGCACGAGGCAGTTCGTGATTCGAACTCTGTCCGCCGACCTAACCAGTAGGGAAATAACGTGGCGGTCTGAGCGGAGATTTAATCCGCTACCGTCCAAGTTGGAGTCTTGCGCTCTAGTCTTATAGACTCTTAGACCACTGCGACCAAATGGTCGTAAAAGACATGTTGTTGTTGTTGTTGTTGTTGTTGTTGTTGTTGTTCCTTTTGCTGTTTTTGTTGTTTTTGTTGTTTTTGTTGTTGCTGTTGTTGTTCTTTTGCGGGAATAATATTTAAAGGTCATTTTTTCCTAATTAAAATAAACGGCAGAATATGTGTGTGCAAGAAACAGAGAGAGAGACGAAAAGAGAGAGAAAGAGAAAGAAAGAGAGAGAGAGAGAGAGAGAGAGAGAGAGAGAGAGAGAGAGAGAGAGAAGGGGGGGGTAGAGAAAGAGACAGACAGACAGACGGAATTGAGAGAAATGGGCGCCACATTGTGTGTGTCTGTGTGTATGAGACAAATAAAGAGAGAAGTAGAGAGAGAGGAAGAAGAGGGAAGGAGAGTGAGTAAGGAAGGACCAGAAAACAATGAGAAGAAAGACTTATTTTATTTTAAAAATATTCCATTTTACGACTCATCTACAGAAATGACTAACAGGGCTCTACAGGGTCATGCTACGAATCTCCAGCTATTTTCTTTCTGAACAATGAGATTGCCAAGGGAAAGTCAGTCCCACACCATGGGATGAATAATCCAAAACGAATTTAATCTGTAAAAGAAAATGTCAAACTTACAAATAACGAGAGATGTCGAAACTATTTTAGGTCAAGCTCAGCGATTTTGACTCACCGAGAAGTACCGGCATCTTCTCTGCATTTCAAATTTTGAAAGGCTTGGATTTTAAAACTCCGTGGCTTTGTAGTACTGTCCACCTAACGGAATGGTTCTCGCTCTGTGTGTGTGCGTGTGTGGGAGTGTGTGTGAGCGGGTGTGAGTAGGTAAGTAAGTAAGTGTATGAGTGTGAGTGAGTAGATGAGTGTTAGTGTATAAGTACGCCTTGTTTGACTTTGCACGCTACGGTTGATGTGGGGAGAATTTTATACTGAGAGTGGTGAGTTTTCATCCGATTTTTCATCTCGATGTTCGAAAATACAGTGACTCATCCCTAAAAATCGGAGCTACCCGAAAACAAAACGGGACAACCACTCGCTTTAAGACAAGTATATTCGAATACAGTCGAGGTATCTGCTAGAATTTAAAAAATGATGTAAAGAAATAAATGTGTCGAAATAAGATTATTTTAAGGGAAGTAAAGGATTACAAGAACATTATTTTTTTAAATAAAAAGAAATGACGATAATCTGCAGAGGGTGGGGGTTTGGGGGGAGGGGGGCAAAAGAAAAAAATTAATGTGGGTTGAGGCTGTGAGGCGACATTCAACTATGGAGGGGAGAGTGTCAGACAGAGAGAGAGAGTCAGAGACAGATGGAAGGATTCAGAGAGAGACAGACAGACAGAGACAAAGGTGTACAGAGAGATACAGAGAGAGACAAAGGGTGAGAAAAAGATAGACTGAGAGAGGGGAAGAAGTGGTTGATAAAGAGGCAGGAGAGAAGGGTAAGAGAGTAGGGGAGAGAGGCAGAAGAGAGAAGGAAGGTTCTAAAAGTAAAGACGAAAAAAGATCTGGAATTGACTGTCTTTCTATTAAACAATCCTTTGTGTGTGCTTTTGTGTGTAAGCTTGTCATGGTCAAAAATATAAAAGAAAGCGAAATCCAAGACAGATTTCACAATTTGAGTGGTCACATAAAATTGTTTTTAAATCTCAAATATAGATAACGATTTTGGCTATCCATGTTGTTGTTGTTTGTTTTTTTTCCCTCAGGAAAAAGCTGGTAGGACGCGCAACGTCAACCTGAACGTGTCGAGTTCGAATCTTGACCAGACCGCCTCTTAACTAGCTTGTAGAATTGGTGTCGGAATGTAGCGGGCTACAGCCAGGACTGAAGTCATGGAATCTCCGCTGAGATATGATTCCATGTGGCACTGGCAGGACCTAAACTGTAAGACGCATGGTCTTTACTGTGAAACAGACTAGAAAATAATACCTTGGAGTTGGTGGCTTTCCGTCAAGTCATACAAGGAACACTAGGTGATGATCGAGCCGCGAACCTCATACTGGCCCAGTCAGTGCTCTACAAACTGAACTGTGAGACACCTCTTACTTAGAAACGAGACGAGCTTCTTCTGATCGTTGCTATGACTGAGATTGGAGCAGACACGCTCTAGTCGTTTTTGAACGTTCTACCACTGAGCTCGTTGTGCGACTCCCATTCTTCAGAGGTGCAAAAAATGCCCTGTTTAATTTTGTTTTTAAGGTGCGGCTTTAAGGAAGTACGTGAGAGACTGCATTCCAAAACTTACAGTTCCCTCATACTTACTCTACACAGCTTTACATGTGTCCACAGCTCACCGAGGACCTACGATCCAGAACAGAAGTATGACCGTAGAATTAAAACATTGTGGCTCGATAATTTAGATGGCTGAGACGTGTGCTCAGTGCCTAAGACCTATAGTATCACTCATGAGATGTTACAATCGCCGGACGCCACAGATACGTAGACTTCTCGGGTGACTAAAAGTGATCTAGAGGAGAACTGTAGTGCTGAATTCACAAAATCTTCGCTCTGGACTCCCGTCGCCGTACATCTTAAAATTCTAAACTTAGAGAGGTTTTCTCTTTCACAGATAAAAAAAAAATACTACTAAGTCCAGATTGCGGCTACAGGCGGTAAGAGGTGAAAACATCAAACTCACATTAAAGTTCAAGAATCGTTATTGCACAATGAGTAGCACACGCAGGCTGATTTTAACCAATAGGGAGAAAAATCGCCAGGTCTCGAACCCGTACCATTTCCGTCTGAAGCCAATGTTCTACCCCATGGCCACCACGCCCCCCCCCCTTCCCCCCACTTTGCCCGACTTGTTTTTTAAGGCACGAGCCGCCACTGTAATTAGACCGGCTGAGACAGAATCATGATATCCCCGAACTGTCTCGGAGTGGCAGCATGTAAACATGTTAGACATCAATGCTGTAACTTTTCCCCGATATAGCAAATACAGTATTGACATTGGACGCTAAGCAACAACCAACACATATTTTAATTCGGTCCAAAAAATAGCTATAACTATAGTTAACTGCGACTTCAAACAAGTAGAGAGGAAGACATCAAACTCAATTTAAATTAAAAAGAAACGTCATTCACAGTAAGTAATCACACGCATGTTGATTTTGAATGGTTGCAGGTTTGATCCCCAATGCAGGCCTAAAGTGGAAATAGCCTCATAAGAGCTGTGACTATTTTGTACAAAACGTCTACCTGACGATCAATCATGGTTTTGTGTGCCAAAACATTGGATAATCTTAGACATTTTTCTCCCCTTTTATCCACTGCTTATCCAAAAATGGGTGGGTGTGTGGGGGCGAACTGGTGTAGTTGGAAGAGCGTTGAACTTCTAATCGGGAGGTGTCCTGGTCGAAACCCACAATCTGACAAAATTATATCGTCAGGCTGCGTCCCCTTCCAGTTGGGTCGGTTTGAGAAAAACGTGACGGGATGAGACAAGAGTCCTACCTTTCTGTAATATCTCTGCTTGGCGGGCGTATAAAATTACTAGACGTTAGTTTAGGGATCCATCCACCTTATGAAAAAATCATACCGCACCCCACACATGTTTCCCGTCGTCCATTTTCTTTCACTTTCAACTTTATTTCTCAGCGTGTGGTTATGAGGGCAACGGCTAGACAGATTTAGTCACCTAAAAATTTTTTTTTTTAAATCAGATATTTACTGTGCCCTAAATCCTTACTTTTCCCAATCATTCTCACGCATTCTGTTGTTGTTTTTTCCTTCTTATGCTATTCCCTCAATGCCTAAAGTGAAGAATACGAAGATAACTTATGGGAAGACATGATTTAAAAGTTAGCAACTTAAGAAAGAAACAAAAACACGAACAATAAATCAAAGCAACTCATTGCCCCACATAGGGTCTTGCCCCCGCCTGATATATCTCTAACCCATGCTCTTGTCTCGCAATGACCTCTCCACACGAAAACCTTCTACTTGTATAGATATCTTCCATGACTCACTGTTGCTGTATTGTCAGTTCATTGTTACTCAACTCTATTACAACACCATCTAGGGGCTAAGGGGTTGTAGCCATACAACAATATATCTGGAAGGAGGGGGATTACAACCTCAACAAGAGCGTATCTAGATAAGGGGGGAGAGGTAGGACGGAGGTGGTGAGGGGGGGGGGGGGGTCCAGTCATAACACATATCTCATGGAAATTCTGTCTGTCCCGGCGGCTTCTGGATCCTCCTCGCTTTCCGCGGGCGAATTAAACGGTCATCAGGGAGCGGGCAGGAGGTCCGGGGCCTGGCGAGTCCGGTGTAGACTTTCCCACTGCTCACCCAGGGACGTCCCGTCTTGACGATACAGTGCAGGCTGTGCGAACACAGGTCGATAACGGATGACGTCGCCACGTCCATGGCTGGCCTGGAGTTTTCTAATTGCTTATTGACTCCACAAGACTAGGGTAAAGCTTTGATTGGATGGCGGTACATAATTATCTATCACATATTTCTATTTCTATATCGCTCAGTGACGTCACGGCTATTAATAGACACATATGTTATTTCCAGATCTATCGGCTTCGATTCGCTGCCGGTTCCATTATCGCCAGGTGTCCGGTCAAGGTGTCCGGTACTGTCCAGTCCGGCGTAGACTGTCCCACTCCCCACAAGTGCTCACCCCGGCATGTCCCGTCTTGCTGCTACATGTACATTGTACAATGCACTGGGCGGGCTGGATGTTGCAGCATGACGTCTGTTATCAATAAATACAGTTTAGTTTGTCTCTCTATCTGTGTTTGTCTTTTTGTGTCTGCCTGTCTGTCTGTCTGTCTGACTGTTACTCTCTCTCTCTCTGTCTGTCTCTCTCTCTCTCTCTCTATCTCTATCTCTCTCTCTATCTCTCTCTCTTTCTCTTTCTTTGGTAGTACATCGACTCCCGACACATAGGGCACAGGTCGAGCCCCACTTCGTCCCCTACTGGTTGGGTCGGTGTCAGTTTAATGTGACCGGCTGGGACAGAGTCATGGTATCCCCGCACTGTCTGTCTGTGGCGGCACATAAACCTATCAGACGTTAGTCTTGGGGAATATATAGCCTATAGAGTTTTGACGTTGGACGTGCAATAACATATAACTAAAACTCTTCCTCCTTCTTAAAACTAAGTTTTGTCATAGATGTCTTTTTCGATTGCCTCCTTAATTTGTTGGGGGGAAGAAGTTGTTTTTTTATTATGTCTAAGTTATTTTTCCCTGGTGATCCTCTGTCTCAGTGTCTGCGTCTGCTCGGACCAGATTTGGCCGTCTATGGCCTGTCTGGCCCACAAACTGGACATACAATACCAGACCCGCCAACCTCGGTTCCCAGCAAAGTGTTCGGGTTCAACAAACAAACTGCGGGAAACTTCCATCTGAAGGCGCGCTTTTTGGGGGTAGGGATGTATCTCTGCAATATACAGGATGTATCTCCTCAATATACAGGATGTATCTCCTCAATATACAGGATGTATCCCAGCAGTATAGACGGCCATATCGCGAGAATCACGTGTCTAGTCTGGGAAACTGGGTGAGCTCGATGTCTGTACTGTTATTATGAAAGAGTAAACTTAGCTCACTGAGGCCTGGGGACCCCTCCTCCCTCCTCTATTCGCTTCCTTTGTCGATCTGTAATACAAACTATACAACTTTTTTATGTCCCGCGCTTAATTTGAACATAAATCATTGTTCTGTTGTTCTTGTTTTACTCTTTGCATTTTTCTTCATTATGTTTGTGCTTTTATTTGTTCACTCTTAGCCTCTTGTTCGTTTTTTAAACCAATGTAAACACCCCCTCCCCACAAAACTCGTTTTACAAGTATATTTTCTCTTTTTCGGGCCTTCCCCCTTTTTTTGTCTGTGCACACGAGATCTTTGTTCAAGTCGACAAATACTGGCCACAGATAATGTGAAGCAATTTCATTGAAACGGAGTAATATTTTTTTCTAATTAATAAATGTATCAAGTTTGTCAGTTTGACTTTCTGTGCGTCTGACTGTGTTTCTTTCAGGTCAATTTCCCGTTGCCTTCTTCTTTCTCTCTCTCTCTCTCTCTATCTTTCTCTCTCACCCCCTTCTCTCTCTCTCTTTATCTCTCTCTCTCTGCCTCTCTCTCTTTGTCTCTGTCTCTGTCGCTATCTCTGTCTCTCTCTCTCTCTCTCTCTCTCTCTCTCTCTCTCTCTCTCTCTCTCTTTGTGTCCCTTGTCTATGTCTCTTTGTGTAAATTCTCCTGTCACTGAATGACTCCCTTTCTCTCTCTATTTATCCTCTGTAAAAGAGGAAGTGTCAAACCCGTAACCTTCAGACTAGAACTGCCGCTTCTACCTCTACGCCCTGGTGCACATTTAAGCACTTTTTGCAAGAATCAATTTTACTGCCCTATCGATCCTTAACTCTAAGAATCGTACTCAAAATAGGTTGAGAAACTTATGAATTAAAACCCTTCGAAGCGTTCACTAATGTGTAGATCGTATCTAAAACAAAACACACAAAAAACCTCGTAAAGAGCATGCACATTTCATGCAACGGTCTTGGAATAAATTTGGAATTTACAGAATTTGCATTCATTAGTGTTCACGTTAATACCACACCCCCCCCCCCCCACACACACACACAAACATATCCTTCTTTCCTTTGAATTCTCGAAAAGACCATGGAATGGTCTTAAAATAGATTGATAGAGTACAACACCAGTTCCATTTAAAGCCTTCATTATCATGTAGATACCTCCTCCCACTCTTGTCATAAACATCATGCACTTTTTCTCATATAGTCTATAAACATATCGGCAAAGAATGAGATTAGCACTCTTTAAAGCGTTCCCGTTCATGTAAATATCCTAGCCACCCCCCCCCCCCCCGTCCTTTCCTCTCCTCGAATTGTCCAAAAACAGATTTGGAAAGTACGGGGTAAGCCACCCTCCAGTCTATTCCAGCCACCAAACAACATGACAAGCGATGATTTCCCCTGGTGAAGGCGCTGCAGTAAATTGTTTCCAACAGTCGCTGCTCAACAAGTAGTCGGAGAAAACCATCATTGTAGTAATAAGTGTATTCTTACTTCTTACATATTGATTAGTTGTATTTGGTATTGGGTTTTCAAACGGCGGGCGCGTGCATGTCTAGAGGGTAAACTGGTACACTGAGGGTGAGTCACACTGGCCAGGGAGCCAACGACCCCTGGCCCCATCAGCCTACAATGGCGGAAACCCAGCTCTAGCCGGCACCACTATATTCTGGACTCAAGTCTCTCTTTCTCAGGAAGGAGAAGGAAAGGATTCCAGACTAAAAGTTCCACTGCCAATACAGGGCATAACGAAACTAGACAAAAAGAAAGAGAGAAAGAAAGAAAGCTCAAGTGAGACATATTTGTCTCGTCTCTTCAGACGGAAAGAGAAAAACAAGTAGATAAAAATATAAAATGTGAGGAGGGGGAGACGAGAAACCATTCCTTCTCCCCCTTTTTTTTTAATTATTTCTCAACAGTCTTCCTTTAAACATATACGAAAAAAAATCTCTCAACATTTTTCTCTGATACATACGAATGTCCCAACTTCGAATGTCAGTTTCAATTGGAAATGTTTAAGCAAAAGAAAAATTTAAATTGCATTGCATTATACAATCCAATTTTGTTCGTCAAATCTTCTAAACTACTACCCGCCCCCTCTTTTTCTTCTGATAGCTTCTCCCCCTACACAAACTCAGACATTTATCCCCCCCCCCCCCTCACAACCCCCTCCCACACACTTAAGACATGTTTAACTCTATTTCGCCAAAACTTGGATATAACCAGTTCTTGCACTGAGCCATCGATGTGGTAAAAGCAGCACTGAAGCGTCGCCACAGAATCTAGCCGGTAGCGCTCTTGACTGACAAGGAGGACATGCGCGGTTCATTTCTTACCCGATGCGTCACCTTTTGTATGGCATTTTTGGGGGAAAAATGAAAGACGTTCATTTTTATAAAACATTACATTATTTTGCCACCTTTTAAACATTTATATGCCAGGAATGCAATTTTCAACGGATATAATTCACTCGAAAAATCCGTAAAAAATTATGTTCAAAAAAGCGGATTGCGGGACACAAAAATTGTCTTTAAACACCAGTATGACTTTATTTGAAATAAGGCAGTCGTAGAACTCACAAGGCAATATACATTAAGACGAGATGTATCCCTATTTGGTTCTTTCAGGACAAATTTGACCATGTGAATAAGATGAAAACTGGGTGTGTCGACACAGATCCAATACATTGTTTTGAAGACAAAAAGCTTCCTTCACACTTATGAACAGATGCAATGTCCTTGTAACCTATTGTGTGAGCAGAGCCTGTAGGCCACTCGGGTAGAGCTATGGACACAAATCATGAGGTTTGCAGTTCGAATATCAAATCATTTAGGTCCCCCGCCTCTCCATTTCCCACGTATAGGATTTCTGAGAAAATCGAGTGGTTGGTTGGTTTGATTGGTTTCTAAACGAACAGCATCACCAGATTAGCTATATCGCAGACGGGTCCCAAGACTAATCTGACAATTTTGCATGGGGCACACAGAGACAAAGTGGGTAGCAAGGCTGATGCATAACAACTTTACCAGAATTTCTGTTTCCGTCGGTCATATTATTCAGACAACTACCCAGCCAGAAGCGAACGAAATCCGAAAAGCATTTTTTCGTTTTTGCCCCATCGTGGAATCGAACCGGAGTACATTCAAATAGAAGCATAGTGCTTTACCGCTTGTTACCCTCTCTCTCTCTCTCTCTCTCTCTCTCTCTCTCTCTCTCTCTTCCTCTCTCTCCCTCTCCCCCCTCCCCCCCACACACACAGGCGTACCTCTCCCAGAGAGCGGGTGTACATCTAATTAAAGATGGCCCCTCCAGTGCATGGTAACCACTTGTCCAGGTCGCGCTGATCCGATTGGAGTTTATCGGGAAACCTTCTGGCCGTGGCGATGCTCCTGGTCGAACGGTTATGATTCCCCAGTGGCTGGCAGGAATCTATTACTGTGGAGAGAGAGAGAGAGAGAGAGAGAGAGAGAGAGAAGGGCAGAGAAAGAGAGAGAGAGGCAAGGAGATGAGGGAGGAGACTGAGAGAGAGTAAAGGATTGAAAGAGAAAAAGACAGAGGGAGAGAGAAAGAAAGAGAGAATGTAAAGATGAGAGACAGGAAGAGAGAGAGAGTGGAAAATGAGAAAGAAAGAGTGAGGAACAAAGACAGAGAGAGAGAGAGAAAGAGAGAGAGAGAGGGAGAGAGAGAGAGAGAGAGAGAACGAGAGAGAGAGAGGGGGGGATGGGGTGAGAGGTGGGGTAGAATACCAACATTCGAGCTGTTAGGAAGTCATAGACATTGAGTTAGAATCAGATTTGTTTTTCTGTATACATCCATTTCACGTTTTCTCTCTACAATCATTATACACATTACTAATTCTCTAACTATCTCAATTTCAAAATGTCCTTGTTTTTAGTATTTTTTTTAATCCTCTACCTCTCTTTCTCTCTCTCTCTCTCTCTCTCTCTCTCTCTCTCTCTATCTTTGGGCGTCTACGACTGTCTGTCTAGGTGTCTCCGTCTCTGTCTCTGTCTCTGTCTGCCTATCTCTCTCTTTCTCTGTCTCTCCATCTCCTTTTCTCCATCTTCTCTCTTCAAGTTATGAACTTTTACAAAGATTGTTGTACAAAATGCAATACATATAGTACCATCACATACTCGATGGCAGCACATCAAAATTTCAAACAACATAACCATTATCAAGGTGCATCTACCTATTCTTTTCAAACAAATGGTGTTTTTTTTTCTCCGAAAAAGTGAATTCATTTCTATATTCGCGACCTTTTGGTTATCGAGGAAAATCCTTAGGGCGAGGAGCCCCCACAGCCGATCACATTAAACTGAAATCGTCTTGAGCAATAGAGAAAAATCGAGGCGGCTAGAAGTGGGTGGATTGAATAGAGTAGCAGGCATAGAGTAGTGGGCATAGAATGGTGGGCATAAAGTACTGGACATGGAGTAGCAGGCATAGAGTAGTGGAAATAGAGCAGCAGGCATAGAGTAATAGGAATAGAGTATTTGGCATACAGTATTGGAAATAGAGCAGCAGGCATAGAGTAATAGGAATAGAGTATTTGGCATACAGTATTGGGTATATAGTAACGGGCAAAGAGGAGCAGACATAGAGTAGTAGGCCTAGAGTGGTGGGTATTCAGTGGTGGGCATTGAGTTTTGGGCATATAGTGATTGGCATAGAATAGTGGGCATAGAGTGGTGGGCATCGAGTAGGGTGCATAGAGTGGAGGGCATAAAGTATTGGGCATAGAGTAGTGGGCATAGAGTGGTGGGCATAGAGTAGGGTGCATAGAGTGGAGGGCATAAAGTAGTGTGTATAGAATGATGGGCATCGAGTCGTGGGCAAAGAGTGGAAGGCATAGAGTAACGGGCATACGATAGTAGCAGACATAGATATAGAGTATTGGGCATAGAGTGGTGGGCATAGAGTGGTGGGCATAGAGTAGCTGGCATAGAGTATCGGGCATAGAGTAGCAGGCATAGAGTATCGGGCATAGAGTAGCAGGCACAGAGTAGCTGGCATAGAGTATTGGGCGTAGAGTAGTGGGCATAGAGTAGTGGGCATAGAGTAGCTGGCATAGAGTAGTGGGCATATAGTGGTGGGCATAGAGTATTGGGCGTAGAGTAGTGGGCATAGAGTAGTGGGCATATAGTGGTGGGCATAGAGTAGCTGGCATAGAGTAGTGGGCATAGAGTAGCTGGCATAGAATAGCTGGCATAGAGTAGCAGGCATAGGGGTAGTGGGCATATAGTGGTGGGCATAGAGTATTGGGCGTAGAGTAGTGGGCATAGAGTAGTGGGCATAGAGTATTGAGCATAGAGTAGCAGGCATAGAGTAGTGGGCATAGAGTATTGGGCATAGAGTAGCAGGCATAGAGTATTGGGCATAAAAGTATCGGGCATAAAGTATTGGGCATAAAGTACCGGGCATAGAGTATTGAGCATAGAGTGTTGGGTAAAGAGTGGTCAACACAGGCCTGGAGTGGTGGACATTCAGTGGTGGGCATAGAGTAGGAGGCATAGAGTATTGGGCATTGAGTTCTGGGCATATAGTGATGGGCATAGAGTGGCAGGCGTGGAGTATTGGGCTAGAGTAGCATGCATAGAGTATTGGGCTAGAGTAGCATGCATAGAGTATTGGGCTAGAGTAGCATGCATAGAGTATTGGGCTAGAGTAGCATGCATATAGTATTGGGTATAGAGTAGAGGACATAGAGTGATGGGCATAGAGTAGTGGGCATAGAATGGAGGGCATAAAGTAGTGTGCATATAGTGATGGGCATAGACTGGAGGGCATAGAGCAGTGTGCATATAGTGATGGGCATAGAGTGGCAGGCATGGAGTATTGGGCTAGAGTAGCATGCATAGAGTATTGGGCATAGAGAATTGGGCATAAAGTATTGGGAATAGAGTATAAGGCATAAAGTATTGGGCATAGAGTATTCTACATAGAGTCGCGGACATATAGTGGCGGGCAAGGAGAAGGGGGCATAAAGTAGTGGGCATAGAGTAGTGGGCATATAGTGGTGGGCATAGAGTATTACGCATAGAGTGATGTGCATAGAGTAGTGGGCATAGAGTGGTGGACATATGGTGGTGGGCATATAGTGGTGGGCATATAGTGGTGGACATATTGTGATGAACATATAGTGGTGGACATAGAGTAGCGGCCATAGAGTGATGGTCATAGAGTAACGGGCACGCAATAGCTGGCATAGAGTAGCGTATATGGAGCAGCGGAAATGGAGTATCGGGCATATGCCAGTGGGCATTTGGCATAAAGCAGCGGGCACAGAAAAGCGGACATTTAGTATTGCACATGGTGCAACAGTTATGTAGAGTAATAGCAGCGGGCATATATTTATAGTATTAGGCTTTTAACAGCAGACATGCTTAGATTCGTCGGCATAATAACAGCGGTCAGCGGGCATAAAATAACGGAGACCGGGCATAAATTAGCAGCAGCGGGCATTGAGTGCTGCAGTCAAGGGAGCCACAGGCTGAGCCGTGATGTGAGTCATCGTATCCAGTGCGCCTGGTGTAGGTCTCTGTAGGACTGATACTTTGCTGTTCGTTGCGTTTGTTTTGTTTTGTTTTCATTGTTTTCTTTCTCTCGCTCTGTTCTTTTTTATTTCGTTTTTTATGTTGTTATTTTTTTAATAAGACTGATTATAAGTCGTAATTATAAAATCCATTTGCCTTAATTCTTGCTCACAAAAAAGGAAGGATATAATTATGTCTCTGTGTGTGTGGAAGAGGGGGGGGGGCAATTGGTTCAATCGCAGAGCGCTTGACTTTACAGCCGATAAGTCTGTGGATCGATCTCTTATCGGAGCGACGTGTTGCCTACTTTTTGATCCATGTCAGTATCATGTGAGGGGCGAGTGAGAAGTCTTCTTGTTCTCCTGCGCTTTCTCTGTTTAGCTACACTTAAATTGTCAGACCCTTGGATCGGGACCCGTTTGCTATATGGTCTAGATGCTGAAAATTAGAATTTTGTCTCACCCGGTCAAATTATATTACAATTTTTAAAAATCAACCAGAAAGAAGGAAGACTATTAATTGATCTTTTAGGAATCGAACCAATTTGTTATCAGTTTCAAAATGAGAGCCCTACAATTCAGCCATCTTTTCACAAGTACAAAATGTTGACGGCGGATAGACAATTGTGAATCCAGACAGATGGATCCGTTTGGGCGAGCCAAAGTTAGACCTCGAGACAAGAATAATGCAGAATTTATTCAAATGCTTTCAATTACATCCAGTTCTAAATATTTTTTGGGACCAAGTGTGGGCGGACTTGGAGATTTTGAGAATAAATTAACGTTTTCAATAGAGAACGGCCCTCGGTTTTTTTTTTTTTGTTAAGGTCTCTTTTTCTTTTTTTTTAGGAAGAGGTGGGGGGGGGGGGCGATGTGTTTAATTTTTCATTTTCCAACGCATCTATCAACAGTTGCAGTTTTGCTGCCCAAATTTAGAAACGACTAAGTTGGAAAAAAGTGGTGGTGGGTGGAAGAGGGAATGATGCCAAAACAGTCAACGCATCATTTGTTGGAGGGATTTTTTTGTTTTTAATTTTTTTTTTTGTGGAACGATGCGGCACAAAATGATTAAAAAAAAAAACAGAGAAGGCAAAAAAAAAGATTGACGCATAGTTGGATTGGTGGATAGGTAGATAGATAGATAGATAGATAGATAGATAGATAGATAGATAGATAGATAGATAGATAGATAGATAGATAGATAGATAGATAGATAGATAGATAGATAGTTATATAGATAGATAGATAGATAGATAGATAGATAGATAGATAGATAGATAGATAGATAGATAGATAGATAGATAGATAGATAGATAGATA
>RQTK01000788.1:133180-155676 GCA_003991915.1 Elysia chlorotica | reverse complement strand
TAGTAGTAGTAGTAGTAGTAGTAGTAGTAGTAGTAGTAGTAGTAGTAGTAGTAGTAGTAGTAGTAGTAGTAGTAGTAGTAGTAGTAGTAGTAGTAGTAGTAGTAGTAGTAGTAGTAGTAGTAGTAGTAGTAGTAGTAGTAGTAGTTGTTGTTGTTTTTGTTGTTGTTGTAGCACTTGATATTTGAACTGCATTTTCCCTACTGGACAATTTCGGTCACCTGACCTACATTTGACCAATGAGACCCAGGCGGAAGTGGACCAGGTCTGATCATGCAGGCCAGAGAACTGTAGCACCTCTCAGAGCTATTGCTGCGTTGCTGCGCCATGGACTTTGGTTTCCATATTAAAAGTCAATACTCAACAGTCCTTCTTTTCTCCAGCGGTTTTGTTCTTTCCTTTTTCTCATCCCTGTGTGGGTGTAGAAGAGTGCATTGTGGGCGTTAAGAGTCCTAAATACAGGAGAAGTACCCAGCATGCAGTCCAGCACACAATGGGGAAACCCGCTAGATGTTGCAGTTTACAGGCTTCGCGATCCATAGTACGATTAGAGATGACATAACCATGACCTTTAATCAGGGAAACGCTAAATGGCTTTGCAGGTCTAAGATACAGAACTATGATGGGACCCGTATGTTGATGCTCTTTCTTATTGTTTGTTTGTTTTTTCGCTATGGGGCCCATTCTTGGAAATCCTCTGTTGTGATAGCCTGGGTTCTGTCTTTAATAACAGTTGTTTGACGTTTGCTTGTAGCCACCTTTTTAATAGATGAAACAAGATTCGATATACTCGTTTTGCATCTTTAGTTTTGCTAAAGAGGGGGTGGGGTGGTTGGGGTGAGGGGGGATCGGAGAACTTAAAGCTGCCCTGCGAATGTGGTAGAGCAGTAGTCTCCTAACCGGTATGTCACTAGATCAAACCCCTGGTCTAGAAAAGCCATTTGTCTTGTGAGTTTGTTCTTATAGCACGTCAGCACAGTAACAGCTATATTGTTCAATTAGTCCCATGTCGTCTGATAACAGTTGGGGTGATTTTACTATAACATCAACGTTTAAGGCGGGAGACCTAATACCCACGCATTGTCTCAGTGTGACAGAACGTGAAAGTGACAGGCGTTAGTCTTGGGACCCATCCACTATACTATAACCTAGCTGCTGTCGTGCTATATTTAAGATCCAACCAACCAGTTCAACAAAACTGTCCATTAATTTAGCGCAGGACTAGTCCAAGCCACAAATCTCTTTTGGGTAAACTTTGTGAAATATATTCTTGGTCTGAGGTGATAAACTTTAGCTGATTGATCTCAGATCGGACCACTTTGTCCCCTACTAGTTGACTCGGTGTCAGTTTATTGTTACCGTCTAGTTTAATGTGCCCAGCTGGTTTAATGTGACCGGTTCGATTAATGTGTGACCTGATAGTTTGATGTGACCAACTTGTTTAAAGTGACCAGCTAGTTTAATGTGACGATTAGTTCAATGTGACCGACTAGCTTAATGGGACTGGCTAATGTAATGTGATAGACGAGTTTAATGTGACCAGCTAGCATAGGAGTTTCGGTGTCCCTGCTATTTTTTTTAATTCAGTACCTAAAATTTTCAGATGTTATATTTGGAACCCATCCAAAGTATATAGTCTAGTTGCTGACGATAGATACGTTAAGAAACCGAAACTAAACCTCATCTAAGGTTCTTGCAGAGATCTAGTAAAATAAAAGGCAAAATTACCGAAGCACAAAAGTAAAGAATGGAAGAAAGAGTATAAGGGATTTAATATCTCATTGAACTATTAGACACAAAGCAGTTTCCATTTTTACTAGTGAATACTGTGTGAGCTAAGAAAAATACTGTCTAATTGTTCTATCCTGGGTTGAAATATAAATACATAAATGGGATGTATAATTTCGTAGTAAAAGTGTGTTCATTTGAATCAATTCGGCAAAAAGTCCATTAAAACCTTGCTGAACTGAATCTGGAGTTCTAATTTCCACTCAATACCTAAATCTGATCTATTTGCCTAAATCCTCCATTTTGCCTTGGGACACACATCTTGGTAGCTCTTGGATTTGATATATACTCAGCATTACGACAATTTGACGCTATGATCCCTCCTAGCTACAAATAAATTATAATATTCTTAGTTAGTAACTAAAAGCTTTAGAAAAACTAGGTGATTACCTACTGCAAGATAGATTATACGCCCCAGAAGGGCTGCCAGCCCAAGTTGTTAAAGATTAAAAAAGATTTACTATTTTTCTCCTGGCTGCGGTATCTCCGCAGCTCCACGTGAAATTGTCAGACGTTAGTATTGGGGTGGTCTGCAGTGTAGCCTATATAACCCTGGCGATGGACGCAAAACAGCAAAAAACAGATAGGTGATTATCGCTCCACACACGTTCACTGGTTGTCTGTATATGGTGAACAACAAGCTGTCATCCCACTCCCAAAATTCAGATTAGTTGAAAGGCCTTAATGTTTACAGAAAAAGGCTATATCAAGCCTGTATCGAGGTACACCAATTTTCCATTATACGATAATCAAACAACAGGCTCTTAGCTTGTGAGCCCAGCATTCTGCCGACTGAGCTATTTGGCGCGCCACCTGAGACGGCCGTGGTCAAAGCTCACAGGATGGAGAGTTGCTTGTTCAACAGACTGTTTAAACCCATTGAATACTTTCAACTACAGGTGGAATTGTATATTTTTGAGGAAAATATAGTACTATATGATAAGCTCACTGGTTGGACTAATGTCGGTAAAGCGTGACCGGCTAAGATAATTATATGCTCCAGTATACCAGCCCTGAATGTGTGTGGCAGCACGTGCAGTTGTTGAAATTAGTCTAGGGATCCGTCAACCATATACAGTAACCTATTCCTGACGTTGAGCAACAAACCAACAAATCAAAAAATCGAATCCTAAATTATTAAAAGAAGAATGGCAATCTATTTCACATCACTACGCTGTTTCAATTTCAAATAATGGCTAACCCATTATCAAATATCGTTGCAAATTAAAGAGGTCTAGATCTAAATGCCTAGTCCCGGCAAACACTTTTCCATGACTACCAACTATAAGGACTATCAAAGTAAAAAATCGTTCCATTGTTACCCACTAATCTGTCTTTCCATTTTCACCAATGTGTTTGTCTTGTCATGCCAAAGATCTTACCACTGACGCCAACTCAAAGGCCAATCCATCGCAAAGATCTTTCCATTCTGACTAACGTATCTGCCTTTACATGACAAGGATCTTTCCAATGTCACCAATTCATTTGTCTTTACATGTCAAAGATCTTTACATTGTCACCAACTAATATGTCATTACACGAAAAACATCCTTACATTGTCACATCTCACCTGACTTTTCATCTGTTTTATATTTTAAAGATTTTACCATTCTCATTAGCTCAAATGTTTTACCATGTAAAAGATTTTACCATTGTCACCGGTTCCTCAGTCTTTACATGGCAAAGATCTTTCCATTTTCACCAACTCATCTGTCGGAAGACGTCAACGATTTTACCATTCTCCAACGTATATGTCTTTACACTCACATTCATGTCAAAGATGTTTCCATAATCACAAACTTCAAGACCAATCCATGTCAAATATCTTTCCATTCATATCAACTCAGTTGTCTATCCATGGCAAATATCTTTCCACTCATATCAACTCAGTTATCTATCCATGGCATATAACTCACCATTATCACAAACTCCTCTATCTATCCATGGCAAAGATATTCCGATTGTCACCAAACTCAAAGACATTAACATAGTCTAAATTTAAACCTTCCGATCCTTAACGGTAACCTCAAATAGAATGAAACACAATAATTCTCTTGATCCACATGATCCGAGTCAAAGACCGATCCCTAGTCTGAAACTTTCTGACATTTTCAACGTCTTCAACGCAATTTCTCAAAAAAATTAATGATTATAAAAACAACTCATGTTACATTTTCTCAGCATTTCGCCAATTAAAATGCCGCCCACCAAAATAGAAGCTAATAATTGTCTGTTGAAGTGGGGTTTTACTTTTTTAGCGCCAGCCTTAATTCAACATGTCCATGCCGCCGCCATTAATCCGCCTAACCACCTGGACGTGTCGCAAGCCGCCCCAGGTTGATACCAGGCCTGACAGCGTCAAAGTCCCTGGGAACCTGGCGCGTGTGGCCACACATAAAACCGACATTCACGCCCCCGCACAGTTTTTCTTATCGCCCAAGTCGTGGCTAGAGAGGCTCAGAGAGTTCCGGCGACGTCATGCAAACATAACAAGCCGCGCCAGAATAGAAACTCCGGTAGTCTCTTCGTGATTTCTCCTTTTTTCTTTTGTTTTGTTTTGTTGACTTTTTTGGCTGTTTCTTTGTGTGTGTGTGTGCATTTTTTGGATAGTGTTTTAACAACAAGATAAGGATATTTTCGCATGTCTTCATTGTTTTCTTGTTTTTTCCTCCGTGCATAATATCAAGAGGTGACATCAACAACTAATGTAATGTGGAAGGGGTATATGGCAAAATGTTTGATGATTCGCGAACCGTGCAGCCATACAGAGAGAGGCTCGAACCAAAGGCTTCGCGATAAGCAAACGAGCGTTCTAACAACTGAGCAATCTCGCCCTCTTTTTACTTTTCTCTTTAAATACCATATAGATACAGGGGGCCTAGACAGGGATTTTTATTTGAATGTAAATAACGCTGCAGAGATCTGCTTAACGATTATCTAACTTCTGCAGTAATGGTTCAACTCTTTGTCAAATCGCATCAACCTCAGTGTCTGTCAGGATTCGATCGAAAAAAATGTATATTTATATAGAAAGAGATATTGAGAAAGAGAGAGATACAGAGATAGAGAGGGAATGTAAGAAGCAAAAGATAGAAAGTGGGAATAGAGGCATGTATTTGACGCAGGTAAACAGTATATCAGAATAAAAGAATAAATAAACTAAGAATAGCAACAGAGGATACATCAGAGTGAATATAGTAGAAGACGCCGTTTCTGAATCCAGAGCATATATAGGAGCAGAGAGAGAAAGAGAGAGAGAGAGAGAGAGAGAGAGAGAGAGAGCGAGAGAGAGAACGAGAGAAAGAGAGCGAAAGAGAGAGAGAGCGAGAGAGAGAGAGAGAGAGAGAGAGCGAAATATAGAGAACAAAAGAGATAAACGAGGGAGAGAGAAGGAGAACAAGAGAGTGATGAGCAATAGGCAGAGAGAGTTAGAGAGAGAGAGAGAGAGAGAGAGAGAGAGAGAGAGATTTCATATCAACTCATTTACCTATGCATATCATATATCTCACCATTATCATAAACTCCTCTATCTATCCATGGCAAAGATCTTTCGATTGTCACCAAACTCAAAGACATTTACATAATCTAAATTTAAATCTACCGATCTTTGGCGGGAACCCCAAATAGAATGAAGCACAACATTTCTCTTGATCCACTTGATCCGAGTCAAAGACCTATCCCTAGTCTGAAACTCCCTGACATTTGCAACGTCTTCAACGCAAGTTCTCAAAAAAAAAATAATGATTATAAAAACAACTCATGTTACATTTTCTCAGCATTTCGCCAATTAAAATGCCGCCCACCAAAATAGAAGCTAATAATTGTCTGTTGAAGTGGGGTTTTACTTTTTTAGCGCCAGCCTTAATTCAACATGTCGATGCCGCCGCCATTAATCCGCCTAACCACCTGGACGTGTCGCAAGCCGCCTCATGTTGATACCAGGCCTGACAGCGTCAAAGTCCCTGGGAACCTGGCGCGTGTGGCCACACATAAAACCCACATTCACGCCCCCGCACAGTTTTCTTATCGCTCAAGTCGTGGCTGGAGAGGCTCAGAGAGTTCCGGCGACGTCATGCAAACATAACAAGCCGCGCCAGAATAGAAACTCCGGTAGTCTCTTCGTGATTTCTCCTTTTTTGTTTTGTTTTGTTTTGTTGACTTTTTTTGGCTGTTTCTTTGTCTGTGTGTGTGTGTGTGTGTATTTTTGAATAGTGTTTTAACAACAAGATAAGGTTATTTTCGCATGGCTTCGTTGTTTTCTTGTTTGTTAGTCGTTTCATAGAGTCAGGAGGTGACGTCAACATCTAATGAAATGTGGAAGGGGTATATGGCAAATGTTTGATGATTCGCGAACCGTGCAGCCATACAGAGACTCGAACCAATGGCTTCGCGATAAGCAAACGTGAATTCTACAAACTGAGCAATCTCGCCCTCTTTGTTTATTAAATGAAAGGACTTTTCTATTCAAATGATATATAGATACAGAGGGCCGAGACAGGGTTTTTTATTTGAATCTAAATAATGCTGCGAAGATCTGCTTAACAGGTTGTTGTAGAACGGTTATCTAACTTAGTGCAGTAATGGTACAACTCTTTGTGAAATCCCATCCACTTCAGTGTCTGTCAGCATTCGATCGAAAAAAAAATATATTTATATAGAAAGAGATATTGACAAAGAGAGAGATAGAGAGGTAGAGAGGGAACGTAAGAAGCAACAGATAGAAAGTGGGAATAGAGGCATGTATTTGACGTCGGTAAACAGTATATATCAGAATAAAAAAACAAACAAACTAAGAATAGCGACAGAGTATAAATCAGAGTAAATAAGTGTAGAAGAGGCCGTTTCTGAATCCAGAGGTGGGGGAACATAATTTATATAGGAACAGAGACAGAGAGAGAAAGAGAAAGAGAGAGAGAGAGAGAAAGCGAGAAAGAGAAAGAAGAGAGAGAGAGAGAGAGAGAGAGAGAGAGAGAGAGAAAGATAGAGAACGAGAGAGAGCGAAAGAGAGAGAGAGCGAGAGAGCGAGAGAGAGAGAGAGAGAGAGCGACCATAGTGCATTGTATTGCTAGCCTATCTTAATACAGGACAATAAGGACGCACGTCATCACATTAAATGATTCCAAACATTGGGGAAAGTGTGTGGCTGGCACCAACAGGATTAGATCTACAACTTTTCAATACATAATCGTAACGACTGGTAATTTTAGTGTGAATGGCATTGGTAAAACTAACGGGAACTCCCACACTTTACGTGAGTCAGTCTCTGAAACAGAGGCTTTGCGTTGACAGAACACGTAGAGAAACGGAGACGCTTTACAAGGAAATCTGCACAGCGTCCAAACTCCAATCATAGTTCTTCACTAGACCTTCAGGGCAAACAAGCGACCAGAAAACCCTATGGTTGAGGGTTATGATGACGCCATTGATATCGTCTAGTTGATCGCGAAGTCTGTGTCTCCCAGTGCGGAAGTCGGGCCTGGCCAAGCTAGCGGCACCAAGCCCTAGGTTCAGTACGAAGCGCCGGAATCTCTGGATCACTCAACAGTGAGATAAGAATTAAGATTGAGATAGGCCTATCGCCGCTACCCCTTCACTTTACAGCCAGACTTTCTCGCCACAGTCTCGCTAGATAAGCCGCGCTATTATCAGAGCTGCTATTTACACAGGGTAACCAAAGTGTACATTTTAGACACATAAATGTAAGAAACGTGCGTGCAAAATACGGTTTTTTGGCTTGAGATTGCTTGATCTGCTAAATTGGCCATCATCAGCCACTCCTGGAACTGTTGATATCTTCTGAAGGAATACAATACATAATAAAAACTCAATCAAAAAACAATATCACGACCTCTGTATCTGGTCTGGCATCTAAATTATCTTGGTGAAATGTTACTTTAAAAAAAAACAACTAAAAAACATACATTATGTTGGCTCCAGCAGGCTTGGGGTAGTGTAGAGAGAAAATTTGAAAAAAAAAGACAAGAAACATCGATATCGTTGTGAAACCAAGAATACCAGGCGGGCACAGAGTAATGGGAAACGGTTCTTGGTAAACAATAATTCTTGCAACAAACCAACGCGTTTCTAGTAGAGCCTGAGAGATTGCAGTGGTTTCGTCTAAGCTCTCTGGCCAACCTTTCCTGGCGAGCATTTTATTTCCAGAGTATAGAATACTATATCTATAGATCCTAGCATCCAAGTAGATTTGTGGAAAAATGAGGACCCTATTTTCGTCCGTTTGTTTTATAGTTTGTTGTTATTTGGTTCCGCAAAGACTTCCTCATTCAAAAACTGATCGTGATTGATAAGAAAACCTGATTCCGAATCAATATGTTCTTTTTTTTTGCTTGTTTTGTTGTTGTGTTGTTGTTTTTGTTTGTTTGTTTGTTTGTTGTTGTTGTTTTTGTTTGTTTGTTGTTGTTGTTTTTGTCTTTTGTTCTTCTTGTTTTGTTTTGTTTGTTTGTTTTTGGAAGTGGGGGGGGGGTCTACTTTTTTTGTAGCTGTTTATTTGTTTTTAAAAATCGGATAGGGTCAGGGCCTCTCTGAACAAAAGATTGGCTGTGAAGTCTAAGAGCTCAGTCGCTAGAACACTGGACAGACGGGCAAGAGGTTCAGGCTTCGACCCTGAACTGGTGTCCATGATGTTGACAGAAGACTGGCCAAAGATCGAGAAATGGGGCGCGGTCTAAGAGGTCATATGGACCAGTTATGTACGCTTATGGCGCGGTGTTTCAAGTGTAGTAAGTAGAACACTCGCTTTCGACATAGAAGAGTGCGGTTGGATCCCTGCTCTGGCTGCCGCGTTTTTCACTGGTTTGGTCGCTGTCAGTACACTGTGAGCGACCAAATCCCCGGTATCTTGTTCTGGGTCCCTGCTGCTTTTATATATATATTGTCCGACTTTCAAACCACACAAAAGGGTTGAAGAAATGCATGTTTTGCAAACCCTTCTCTTTTACAATTATATCAATTTATTAATCGTTATGTGGAAGATTTTTCGTTCTTGTTGCTCTTGGATCTTTGTTTTGTGTGTGTGTGTGTTTGTTGTTGTTGTTGTTGCTGTTGTTGTTGTTGTTGGTGGTGGTGGTAGTGGTGGTGGTGGTGGTGCTGCTGCTGCTGTTGCTAATATTGTTTTCTGTTTTTTCCATTGATTCTATCTCGTCCTATAATCAATATTCAACGTTTCGTTTCCTTTAAGTGAGCATAGGCCTACAATTTATTGAATAGAATCTCACTGGGAGTGAGATATAAAGGTCCCTGGATGATGTAATGCATAAAATACTTTTTGTAAAATGTAAATAAGGTCCAAGTCTCATTCGCTGCATGAATGTCTCCGATGAATTACTGGCAATCGGAAGCTTGTTCTAAAATCATGTTTGTTTGTTTTTCTTGTTGACCGGCAACGCCTTTGAATTTTGTGACGTAACAACTATCCCATCATCCCATGATCCAATGACAATCTCTTTAAAACTTTGAAACTGTTTGCGTCGAGGCTATTTGTTGATGTTGCTTTTTTTGATGCAGTTAAATGTGTCTTCGGAGTAAACACGAATAAAGCTGTTACTATATTTAGTCGCAGACTTGTTAGGCGGGTCACGTTCACTTGCGATTCGAGCCGCTTCACGCTAAGTCTCAACTAAGTCCAGCACCGCGGGTGTGCGTTATTTTTACTCAATATTAGCCACAATGGAGGCACGCCGCCTACCTCTAACACCACATCCACAAAACGCTAATTTGATCCCAGTCGCTAACAGCTTGGAGAATGCAAAACACTTATATTTAACAAAAAATCATATTACAAACACCCCACTATAAACGAATTTGATGACTTTTGTCCTTCGCGTCTTGGAAGATCCAAAGTTTATGAACATTTGCTCTTTTCATCCTGATATAAAATACATGAACACGAAATGTACCAAAGATAGATAAGATGAGGCGTGCAAAAGGTTAGTGAGCAACAAACTTAGAATCCCCTGCTAATTAGTCGAGAGACCAGCTTACTGTGAGATTTGCTATCACAAGTTAAACCAGAACTATATTCATGATGTTTCTTCCACACGTAATGCGAATCCAGTCACAAATTAAGGCTCGCAAGTACAACAACGTCGCGATAACTTACAACTCGATGATCATTTCCACTTTGGCCATCCTGAAATGCTAGAAAAAAACGTCCGAACGAACGATTACACCGGATGTGCCGTAGAAGCCGATGGCCTTATGACGGTATATTGTACTGGGTATAGTATATATACCGTCCGCTAGTGTCACAGGACAAACGGCACGGTACATGCCACACAACTTGTTCTGTCTAGTTGGGGCCTAAGGCCTGTCGCAAGCATTCTTTATGGCATGTTACCATGACGAGTCGTCAGCCACCAATACACTGTACCCACGGCCTAAGTGTTCAGAAAGCCCGACGGGGCGTAATTACGTCTTCCATGTTGTGGAGTGAATCACAAGACATGTAGTGTGGCTGGTAAAACACTTGCGATGTGTCACGTGGGCTGGAAGTCAAATCCCTAACAAGGGCCACTTTCAGTGGTATAAAAAATAAATAAATAAAAAAACACTTTTAATTGCAGGTTAAACTTATATCACCGACTTTCTAACCCTACAGCTGCTATTTTAGTCATGGTGCGTAGTCATAAAAATAGTATGTACACTGTACTTCGTTTGAGTATAAAGCCCAGTTAAAACCTGAGACTTTTATCAGTTTCACGTACAGGAACACCAACCAGAGGGTTAGGGGCTAAACTGGACCTAAATTTTGTCGTGAGTTTTTGCCCCTTTCAAAAATCAATACTTAGGCGTGTGGTGTTTTAAAATGAGTGGAATGATTGTGAAGTTTCAATTTTCATGTCTGCACACACAAAATGGGGATATTTCTAAATGCTTTCATGACGTCATCTGATTTAGATGCGCAATCATAATTTTAGATTTTGTGGAAAAAAGAGTGTAATATTCTAACAATACTTGAAACACATTTGCATGTTGGTTGTCATTTAATATTATTCAAAAAAAGAATCAAATAGAGGGGGAGGAAGAGATCAAGAGGAATAAAACGGAGAAAGATGAGAAGAGGGATGAGTAGAAACAGATGAAGATCAACCAAAAGGAAAAGGAGGAAAAGGGGGATAGAGAAGGAAAAGATGAAAAGCAAGTAGAAGGAGAAGGAGGAAGACGAGAGTAAAGAGTACGTAAAGATGAACAACAAACAGAAAGAGAAAAAAAAATAGGAGGAGTGGGAGGAGAAAAAGGAGATAAACAACAGCAACAAAAAGGAGAAGAAGAAAATAAAAATGAACAGATAGTATGCAAAGACATAGCCCAAAATGGAACAATAAAGAACCAAAAGCCCTCTCCACCCTCCTCCTCCTCCTCCTCCTCCCCAACCCGTTGGTTCTGTGCAAGGCGCCGTTGCACCTCATATAAGAAAGAGAAATCCATGACAGAGCCACTAATGTACTATTTCTGCTGCCTCACCCAGGCCCCTATCTCAGTCCAGGCCGATCCGCACGTGCTTCCCTCGGACTTCTTGCCCGTTTGTGCTGGGTCTGTTTTTCACTTAGCCATAGAAAGCTGTCTGTTTTGGGACTTTTCATAAGAAAAAGACCCTTTTTGTTTTGCGTCTTGTGTTTTTCCCCCATTTATTGTCGTTTTATTCTTCCTTTAAACGCCTCAGTGTTTTAGTTCAGGCCCCTTTCCTACGTGCACGTACGGGCATCTGACACATTGAGCGCCGCCCACTCCCCTGCCATATTGGGCACCACTAGGCGGGCGCACGCCTACTCGATGTTCCACCCACGATTTCTGGACGACTTTGTGCAGCAACATGGACCTGAAGGCACGTTCCGGGCATTTGATTTTAGGCGTTCATTTAGCGGTGCTTCCTCTTGCACAATTGAATGGGGAAATGCTGGAGAAAAGCTGGTCATCGTCAAATAGTGGTTTTTGTTTTCCTCAGGTGAGTGGGATGGCGTGGGTTCGAATCTGGTTTTGTCTGGTTATTTTGAAGTGAGAACTAGAGCATGATTTAACAAAGCCATCAGTTGATTTTGGAAACTTAAGATTATCATGAGAAGTGAAGGTTAAGAACACGACTTTGATGCAGTAGCGGGAGACGGTTGGGGGGATACATAAGATTATGTTAGACGTAAATGAAACGAATTGCTATATCTTTGTAAATAATTATGTCAGATAAATCCCATAATCCATTTGAAAAAAAAATGAATCTCTCTCTCCTTCTTAAAGGTCTCTCAAGTCTCAGGGAATGTCGACGGGACGCTAGAAGTAATTGGCTGGTCATTACACACTGAAACTTAACAAACCAGTGGGATAGATATTTTCGTGCATGTGAAAGAAGCTTCTTCTTATTTTAACAACTCTTCAATTCCCAAGATAGATTTTTGACAGTCAACGGTCCCCAGACAGACAACCATGCTTAGGCTGCTGCCATACACATAGTCCATGATGAGAAATCAAGATTTGCCCCTGCCGACTGGGATAAGGAGTCAAGTTGACAACTTAATGAGCTGCCACATAAGACAGGGTGAGGATACCATAACCCTTGTCTCAGACGCTAAAATTATACTGACAACGACCAACCAGTGACAAGGGATGAAATCCGACAAATATTTCTGCCGCTTTTGTGATTCGAACCGCGGACCTCCCGATCTGAAGACCAACGCTCTGCCATTTGATCCAGTTCGCTCTCCCAAATCCGAATAGACAAAGGGATCCAAATGATATGTAGAGACCCTCTACTTTGCAAGTACGTGTAGCTGGAGAATAAAGAAGTAAAGTACATTATAAGAGTCAGTCACAAACCAAGATCTCGCTTAGGCAAAAGTCATATGTAAAGACGAATGGAAAAAAAGAAAAACTTCAGACTCAGGATATGTACGGGGGTCGCACCATGGTTGTTTTTTAGTCACTCTATAATACTATAATTACAGCGGACAAAGCTGTAAAAGTTACAAAGGAACAGAACGTGATCCGTGTCTTAGGGCGAACTGAAATGGTAAGGATCGGGGAATCCCTTAACACACATACTTTCCCTTCAGCTCTAAACACGCGACCATTGTGTCCGTCAAAGTTAGAACGTTTGACCGCTAACGTTAAACATGACTGTAGGATTAACACTAACATTATAATAATTATGTGACCGCTAACGTTAAACATGACTGTAAGATTAACACTTACGTTATAACTTGTGACCACCAACGTTAAACATTTACTCGTAATAACTAACGGTATAATAATCATGTGACCGCTAACGTTAAACATGTAGTATTAACAACTAACGTTATATTATGTGACTGCTAACGTTATAAAAATGTACCCATAACTTGTAATAGGTGAACACTAAAAACCATGTGACCACTAACGTTTTACTATTTGACAGCTAAAGTTATGCTACTAGACCAATAGCGTTTTAACATAAACTAATGATAGACAAGATTATCCTATGTGAGCACTATCGTTTTAAAACAAACTCATGACCACTAACGGTATGCGATGTGAGCGATTATGTTTTAACAGATGATCGCTAACGTTATAGTAAGTGGCAGGTAAAGATGTGCTTTATACGTATACACGTATTGTCCGCTAATGATAATGATTAGGCGACGCATGACGTTAGACTATATGACCGCCACCTTTAGGATTATATGAAATCGGTAAAGTCATGTGACTGTTGACGTTGTACATTGTGCTATGTGATTGCTCAGTGCACTGTGCGTCTGTGTCAACCCACCCAACTGTAACAAACAGTGATGGATTTTGGACATCAGGTTGGCAGCTCTGCGACTGTTGCTGTCAACCCACCCAGCTGTCAAAGGTGAGTCAATTTAACAAACAGTGACGGGTTTTGGACATCAGGCTGTCAGCTCTGTGTCTGTTGCTGTCAACCCATTCAACTACCAAACTTAGTCAATCTAACACAAAGTGACGAGTTTTGGACATCGGGTTGTCAGCTCTGTGTCTGTTGCTGTCAACCTATCCAGCTAACAAAGGAGAGTCTACATAACAAAACAGTGACGGATTTTGGACATCAGGTTGGCAGCTCTGTGTCTGTTGCTGTCAACCCACCGAGCTACCAAAGGTGAGTTAATTTAACAAACAGTGACGGGTTTTGGGCATCAGATTGGCAGCTCTGTGACTGTATGGTCATAACGGGTTGTGTGCGCTTTGAGTGTGTGTGTGTGTGTGTATGTGTGTGTATATGTGTATCTGTGTGGTTTGAGTGTGTATGTGTGTATAATTGCTTTGTATACATGTATGAGTGTGCGCCATGAGTGTGTATGTATATGTGTGTGTCTATGTGTGTGTGTGTGAATGTACAATCCAGGTGCGAGTGTTTTAAGCTGGATCGTATTCGGTCCTTCACCAGGTCGACCCAGCGAGGTCAACATGTTCAGCCCATTCATAAACACCAGGGCTGGTGCGGGCAGGCACCTATTAATAATTATGTGATCGCTAACGTTAAACATGACTGTAGGATTAACACTAACGTTATATTAATTATGTGACCGCTAACGTTAAACATGACTGTAGGATTAACACTAACATTATAATAATTATGTGATCGCTAACGTTAAACATGACTGTAGGATTAACACTAACGTTATATTAATTATGTGATCGCTAACGTTAAACATGACTGTAAGATTAACACTAACATTATATTAATTATGTGACCGCTAACGTTAAACATGACTGTAAGAATAACACTAACGTTATAACTTGTGACCACCAAGGTTAAACATTTACTCTTAATAACTAACGGTATAATAATCATGTGACCGCTAACGTTAAACATGTAGTATTAACAACTAACGTTATATTATGTGACCGCTAACGTTATAACAATGTACCCATAATTTGTAATAGGTGAACACTAAAAACCATGTGACCACTAACGTTTACTCTGTGACAGCTAATGTTATGCTAGGAGACCAATAGCGTTTTAACATAAACTAATGATCGCCAACGTTATCCTATGTGAGCGCTGTCGTTTTAAAACAAACTCATGACCACTAACGGTATTGCGGTGTGAGCGATTACGTTTTAACAGATGATCGCTAACGTTATAGTAAGTGACAGGTAAAGATGTGCTTTATACGTATACACACACATATTGTCCGCTAATGATAATGATGAGGCAACGCATGACGTTAGACTAAATGACTGTCGCCGTTAGGATTATATGAAATCGGTAAAGTCATGTGACTGTTGACGTTGTACATTGTGCTATGTGATTGCTCGGAGCACTGGGCGTCTGTGAATGTTGCTGTCAACCCACCCAGCTACCAAAGGAGTCTACATAACAAACAGTGACGTGTTTTGGACATCAGGTTGGCAGCTCTACGACTGTTGCTGTCAACCCACCCAGCTACCAAAGGTGAGACAATGTAACAAACATTGACGGGTTTTGGACATCGGGTTGGCAGCTCTGTGTCTTGCTGTCAACCCATCCAACTACGTAAGGTGGGTCAATTTAACAAACATTGACGGGTTTTGGACATCGGGTTGGCAGCTCTGGGATTGTTGCTGTCAACCCACCCAGCTACCAAAGGTGAGTCGATGTAACAAAGAGTGACGAGTTTTGGACATCGGGTTGGCAGCTCTGTGAGTGTTGCTGTCAAACCACCCAGCTATCTAAGGTGAGTCGATGTAACAAACAGTGACGAGTTTTGGACATCAGATTGGCAGCTCTGTGAATGTTTGGTCTGGACGGATATGTGCGCTTTGAGTGTGTGTTTGTGTGTGTGTGTGTATATGTGTATCTGTGTGGTTTGAGTGTGTATGTGTGTATAATTGCTTTGTATACATGTATGAGTGTGCGCCTTGAGTGTGTATGTATGTGTGTGTGTGTCTATGTGTGTGTGTGAATGTACAATCCAGGTGCGAGTGTTGCTGGATCGTATTCGGTCCTTCACCAGGTCGACCCAGCGAGGTCAACATGTTCAGCCCATTCATAAACACCAGGGCTGGTGCGGGCAGGCACCTACAGGAAGGGGGCTCAACAGGTCAGTGGGAGGGACGGAGGGAGAGAGAGGGGGGAGAGAGCTGAGGGGGAGGGTAGAGAGAGGAGGAAGAGAGAGAGAGAGATCGGGGGTCGAGAGGGAGGGAGACAGAGATAGAGAGGGGAAGGCAAGGAGAACAGAAAGGGAAGTGAGTGAAAGAGGGAGAGATTGAGAGAGAGTGAGAGAGCGGGATAGGAGGGAGAGAGCAGGATAGAGAGAAAGAAGGAGATGCAAAGAAGGAGAGAGGGAAATGGGGAGAAGGAGAGAGAGAGAGAGGGAGAGAGAGGGGAGATAGGAAGGTAGTGAGAGTGATAGCACGGAGAGAGAGAGGCGGGATGAGAGAGGGAGGGAGAGAAATAGAGAGAGGGACAGAGATTAAGAGAGAGTGGGAGGTACAGACTTAAAGAGATGGATAGAGAACGAGAGATGTAGAGCTACAGACAGGCAGGCAGATAGAAAGAGAGAGAGAAAGGGAGATAGTGAAATAGAATGAGAAAGAAAGAGATATAGAGAGAGTGAGAGAGAGGGGATGTCCTTGTCACTTGTTATCATAACGGAGAAGGAAAAGGGGGAGGGTCTGACTGGCTTCTGACCTTCCTCAAAGCAGGAAATATGAAAATAATGAGGAAGAGGGAGAGGGGCGAGGGGGGTAGTAATAACATTATAGGATGGGTCCTTAACTCCAATGGGAAGAAAGGGATCAAAGGAAAGGGCAGGGGTATTGTATCGCCCCCCCCCCCCCCCCCACACACACACGCAAACGTTAAACACACACAATCCCACTCCCCTATCCTCCCAATGTTGTGTTAGCTTGTAAGCCTGTTAGCCTGCATTAACTGCATTACTTCAGCGATTATTTCTCCCTCGTCATCGCCGAGTCTTATTTCTTTTTGGTAAGCCTTCAATAACATGCCCTCCCCTTTCCCCTTCCCCTTTCTCTGCCTCACCAGCATAACAAGACAAACACAATTCCCATCCCCCAACAATTACTGCTTTGGCCAAAGTTCTCTAAGCACTCACTACATCAACAATACCTGCAGCTGTAGCTCCAGCCAACTCTACAAGTCTGGCATACCTCGGAGTGGCCAATACTGGGCAATGGCCGCAGAACTAGAGATTGTGCGATACAGGCCATCATAGGGAAACGATGACGATAGTTAGGCTATCCTGGTATCCTCGAATGATGTCCAATCATAGCTTTAACCTTGACTTTCAGAATCAATGGATGTTCACAAAAGTCCATAAAAATATCTATGGGCGTGATTATGTCACCTGTGATCGAGTGTGGGTGGCAAAGCCTGTAGTGGCCGCACCCACGCACTCTGACCGTCCACACTGGCGGATTCCTTAAGCCCTAATCTCTCTTTGTGTGAGAGGAATGTCCCTCCCCCAGGTCGTGCCACCAAGGCCGCTCCTGGTCTACCAACACAAACACAGATCACAGTTAGTCTTTTCTGGTCAACGTTTATTTAACAATGTACCATGCGTATCCTTCCGTCGCCTTTGGTCAAGGTGCCATTGATGTTTTAATGGTGCATTGTCCGGTTTCTACAGACCTGTCCAGTTCATGCGTGTATGATACGTGTATACTTTGATCCCTCCACCGCTAAATATTTGTTACATTTTGTTGATGGAGTGTTCTGTCTGTCATTCTGTTGTAACTTCAAACAACTTTGCAAGAAATACGTTGTTGAGAACATGAATTCTTTTACCTTTTGTAATTTCCTATTGAGCAATCTGAGAAAGATTTGTCCGTCCATTGAAACGCGATTGGTGTTATTTTGTCTTTCACCGTTGAAAGATCCTCCCGCGATTCGAATATCAGACTCCCTGTTTGTCAACTCAGAGCATTAATTACTGTTGTTATTCTTGTTGTTGTTGTTAATGATGTCGTTGTTGTTGTTATTTTTTTTTGTTATCGTTGCCATTTTTTCATTTTTAGATATGTTGTAATTGCTGTTGCTGTTGTCAATGGTTTTCCTGTTGTTGTTTTCCTGTTGTTATTTTTGTTATTATTTTTGTTCTTCTGTTTACCCCCTTGCTGATCTCCGTTTTCTAAGAAAAATACATAACAACATAACAAGCAAAAGCTTCCCGTAACGTTTATTATTATTTCCTTGACAGGGCCTCAATGATTAAGCAATCATATCATATTTATATCATATCCATTATTATCTTTTTCAATGCATGTGACGGGAGTTGACCTCGTGAAGTGTGTACATGTCAACCAATCGAAAACCAGGTCAGTGTCACAAATTACACAATGTTTTAGCACAATGTCCTGAGGGCACCAGGTTTAACATAAACACATCCTGTTGCGTTTTTCCTCTGAAGAAAGTAAAGTCAACAACTTTTATTAATTTTTGTTTCCTTTTTTTTTCTTCTTTTGATACAAGTTAGCGAGTTTCGGGTTCAACCTGGCTGTAGTGATAAATGTTATGTAGAGCTTAAACTCTTGAAAAATGTTTCACTGGCATAACTTATGCGAAAAGGTGCATTATCAGTAATTTATGTAAATCCTAATGAACTATACATGTACCACGTATGAGACTAACATTAACAACAAGGGAGAAGTGTATTGTGTGACAGGGTTGATAAACATAAAACTCTCTCGGGCCGTCATAGACTTATCTTTTAGTACATGTATTGGTATGTGATATTAAAGTCCTTAGCAATTTTACTTGCCTTAACTTTTTTCGCAGATCCAATGTATACAGCGATTGAGATTTGAACATGTACCTTTGTACTTGTCGGACCAGTGTGCTAGCGACTACGTTTAGTGGACCAGGAAGCTATAGAGTACATGTATCTCCAAGCATCTATACCGCTAGTTTTTCCTCGCCTGGTTTATTAATTGGTGTTTGGGCACAGTCAAAGGGGCGCGGTGGTCCAGGGGTAGAACATCGGCTTCCGCTTCCGACACAAAATGTGCGGATTCGAGCCCTGGGGTATTCTGCTCCCTACTGGTTGGGTCGGTGTCAGTTTAATGTGACTGACTGAGACAGGAGTCATGACATCGTATTGGGGCCCGTCCACAATATAGCCTATATAGTGCTGATGTTGGAAGTTCAATCAACTACTACTACTACTACTACTACTACTACTACTACTACTACTACTACTACTACTGGGGCGCGGTGGTCCTGGGGTAGAACATCGGCTTCCGACGCAAAAGGTCCGGATTCGAGCCCTGGCGATTGCGCTCCCTACTGGTTGGGTCGGTGTCAGTTTAATGTGACCGGCTGAGACAGGAGCCATGGCATCCCCGCCCTGTCTCGTGTGTGTCAGCACATACAATTGTCAGACGTCAGTCTTTGGACCCGTCCAAAATATAGTCTGATGTTCGAGGTTAAACCAAATCAACTCAACTACTACTACTACTACTACTACTACTACTACTACTACTACTACTACTACTACTACTACTACTACTACTACTACTACTACTACTACTACTACTACTACTACTACTACTACTACTACTACTGGGCACAGTCAATCCCCTATAGAAGGAAACAGTGGGATGCTCGAGTGTAGCCCATTCCGGAACAAAAGACACCATGCATGTGTATTGAAACCCGTGATTTACTGCTAGCTTAGAGGAAGTTTTTTTCTCAACGCAAGATAACAAAGCGTCTTTAATTAAGAGGATACACGTGTTCTTCAGGCTGGTCAGTTTTGTACCCTTGTGTAGGGTAGACACGCGAGACCTGGCAGTACGGGTGCTTCACCCCAGGACTGCGATGTCATGTCCACAAAGCTTGGGCTTTGGTCACTGACCCACTCTCTATATTTAATTAGTCTGCTCACGTTTCCTTAGTTTTACAAATAGTGCGAGGGTTCACAGTCAAGATTTTAAGTATAATAATGGTGTGGGATAATTAAGGCGGTAGCTTTCATTTTAAACCTGAATTAAAAAACAATAACACTTTATCTTAAGATTTGCCAACCCCCTTAATTTAAAAAAAACGAAATAAAATGAGCGCATGTCACGCTAGCTCCATATATAAAAAACACTGTGAACTTTTCTTTGTGAAATGTCTTACTCAATCTACAACGTCTGGTTTTGGGGGGCGCGGTGGTCCTGGGGTAGAACATCGGCTTCCGACGCAAAATGTCCAGGTTCGAGCGCTGGCGATTGCGCTCCCTACTGGATGGATCGGTGTCAGTATAATGTGACCGGCTGAGACAGGAGTCATGGTATCCCCGCCCTGTCTCGTGTGTGGCAGCACATAAAATTGGCAGACGTCAGTCTTGGGGCCCGTCCACAATATAGTCTATATAGTGCTGATATTGGACGTTTAACCAACTCAATCCAACTCATCTCTGGTTTTACTCAGAAAGCGACTCGTAGATGGAGGCGTATGCTCAGGTTTTGAACCTCATCCTTTCTAACGTTCGACCCAGAGAGTGCCACATACCACAGGCTTTGCGACACAAAGACGATAACGGATGACACAATAGCGCCGCTTAGTAAGGCATGGGGTTTTCTGGCCGCTCATTGGTCCGATAAGTCTAAGAAAGTCTAGATCTACACGCCAGAGCTATGGTTGGACGCCGGTGCAGATTCCCTTACCGATCGTCTGCGTTTTTACTTTTGGTCCGTTTAACGCAAGGCCTCGAACTAACTGGGCTGCCTGGAGTGCCTGCTTATCGTGCATTCTGCAGGTTCAGTCAGGTGAGTTGTTAGTACTTGTTACCTCAGTGATAGACCCGTACCTGGCACAGAGGCAGGCCGAGCTCTCCAATCTGCGAAGCCGCCATTTCAGTGAAGCGACGTTTACTAACACTTGCATGCCTGGCCATACCATAGAATGAAGTCAGCTCTATTTTTAAGACGACCGATCTGTCCTGTTGCCGACTTGCCGGTTGCCGCAGGTGATACGACAGAAAAGCTGAGGTGTTCAGTGTCCTTCTCTACAGGACGAGGCTACTTGAGGAATTTAGGCACTTAGTGTTAAACGCCCTGTCAAGTGTTAAGTTTGCGAATCCAGGCAGTTGAGATAAATAGTTATATCGAGTTCTGAAGAGCGGGATAGAATGGAAGAGTATTTTCAATAGGGATAAGAAGGCAACAAGAAGATCTTCATGTCATGAATAATTATGATGACGAGTTTAATTCGACCGTGTGTTTGTGGTAGAATGGGGATAGAGGCGAAAAGTGTAGCCGAGAATGTGGGGAATAGTTTTGTGTGTATGTGTGTGTGAGGGAAGTGAGGGGGGTGAGGGGCTTTGTTTTAACATTATATATTTATACATATGTATTTAGAAGACCAAGAAACCCACCGCCCCAACTGTCCAAGAACTGAGAAACTTCGTTCCTGTTTTGGAAGTAAACGCAGGGACGTTTTTAAAGACTCATGTGAGGATATACTCGTAAATGAACTAACGGACACGATTTTTTGTTACATTTCTTTCTGTTTAAAAGAACACTAAGAGAAAAAAAAAGGTTAGCTTTAAAAAAATTAAGACAAAGATGAAACGAAAAATATTGTAAAACAGATAAAGTTGAAAGCCATAGAATGTAAAGATAAATATTAAAAAAAAAGATTGAAAGTATATTTAAGGAAAATATAATAAGATATAATTATGTGGAACACCTTAAAATCTATGACTGGCTCGGGCTCTTTTAAAAATACCTTAGTAGATCACACGAAGACGAATTGAACACATTATTTTACTGTCGTTTTGATTGCCACGATTTCAGCAAAGAGCATGAGGAGTTCACAGCGCAGTTTATGAATAAGTCAAGAGAGAATGCAATCTTAATGAGTGAAGAGTCGGTGGCGTGTCAGTTCAAAAACGTAAAATGTAAACAAGAGATGTGGTCCTGAAAAGGTTAAGGGGAAAAATCTTAAAACTGTGTTACCAGCAGTTAGCAGCGATATTTACAGTTACACATTTCCAATGTGGCAATGCAAGCACACAAAATACCAACATTGTGGAAAACTTCAGAAATTATACAGAGTTTTTGCCAGAAGTTTATTTGTTGATTTTTCGTCTGCTTCTAATAATATCCAGCCACATCTTATGATCAAGAAATTGTATGACTTGCACTTTAATGTCAGTGTTATTGTCTAGATTTTTTTTATTTTCTTACAACGAGACCACAATAATTATGTTATTATAAATGAATTTATATCCAAAACTATTATCACAAACACGGGGGCACCGCAGGGCTGTGAGCTTTCATCAATTTTATAGACTGCCTACACCTACGACTACCAGACAAAAGGCTTAAACATACAATTAATTACATTTTCAGACGACTCTTGCCTAATCAGAAAATTGTTATTATTATTATTATTATTATTATTATTATTATTATTATTATTATTATTATTATTATTATTATTATTATTATTATTATTATTATTATTATTAACCACAGCAACAACAACAACAACAACAACAACAACAACAACAACAACCACAACAACAACGACGAAACAACAACAAACAATGAAGAATACAAGTACCAGGAGGAAAGCATACCAGGGATTGAGTAAAGAGATGACGGGCAGTAAGAAAAAGGACGTGGAAAAAGAATACGATCTGTCTTCCCGTCTTTGACCCTTCTCCTCTCTCTCCCTCTCTCTTTCTTTCCCTCTCTTTACCGTTCCCTCTCTCTCTCTCTCTCTCTCTCTCTCTCTCTCTTTATATCTCTCCTTTCTCTCTCTCCCT
>RQTK01000788.1:123180-128180 GCA_003991915.1 Elysia chlorotica | reverse complement strand
GATTCGAACTCGGACCTTTTGCGTCGGAAGCCGATGTTCTACCCCAAACCACCGCTCCCCCCCCCCCCCCCCCTGTCACCAATCAAACCAGCAGGATAACAACCTGGCAGGCAGAGCTAGAATGGAACCTGTATTCTTTGAACTAGAAGCCACACTTTTTATCTCGCTTTGCTAAATTGGACGAAAAACGGAGATACTCTTGTATCAAGTAACTATGTGAAGGAACAAAAACAACAAGAATATCTTAAAACTGAAGACACGCCAACTTACTAAATGTGAGTTGTTTGAGCTACATCGCGCAAGAACGAAGCAGGGAGGTACATGTACCTTTTATGGTGTGCGAGTGTAACTACTGTGGGGGGGAGGGGGGTGGCCCTGGAGTAGAACATCGGCTTCCGACGCAATTGGTCCCGAGTTCGAATCCTGGCGGTTGCGTTCCCTACTGGTTGGGTCGGTATAATGTGATCGGCTGAGACAGGAATCATGGTATCCTCGCCCTGTCTCGTGCATGGCAGCACATACAATTGTGATACGTCCGTCTTAGGGCCCGTCCACAACAAGCCTATTTAGTGCTGATGCAGAACATTAAAACCAACTCAACTTAACTCAAGTGTTACTACTGTGGGTGCAAGACTGCCGGGCTCTGGCCTGTCCAAGCAGTGACCAAGCACGAGGTTAGTCCTGTGATGCTCGATTGCCCGCTCATCAGGATCAAAGACTTGCTTACGCTGGGAGTTATGTGACCGGCTCAGACAGGAGTCATGGTATCCCCGCCCTGTCTCGTGAGTGGCAGCACATAAAATTGTCAGACGTCCGTCTTGGGATCCGTCCACAATATAACCTAAACATCGCTGCTGTTAGACGTTAAAACAACCCAACCAATCAACCAACCAACGCTGGCAGTTAGTGTGACCTTTGGTTGACCCTGATCTTGTTTAAGAGGCGATTGGCCATTATCTATAGAGATCAATTGACTTGACTGCTTCGCTAATAAGAGAATGACAGTAAGTGGCAAAGACAGCTACGTGCTTATTGGTTCACTCGTGATGATAGTGATATCGCTATTGCATGAATGGGAAGCGTGGTATCTTCTCTAATCTGCATTCCTGCCAATTCATCACATGGTTTAACAATAGATCGTTAGTAACTAACACAGCCAGGGGTTCCAGATGGCTCGGTGTCACACAGACACACACACACACACTTCACCTCTTCTTCTTCTTCTTCTTCTTCTTCTTCTTCTTCTTCTTCTTCTTCTTCTTCTTCTTCTTCTTCTTCTTCTTCTTCTTCTTCTTCTTCTTCTTCTTCTTCTTCTTCTTCTTCTTCTTCTTCTTCTTCTTTTCTTCTTTTTTCTTGTCTCGTGGTCTCCCCCACTTCTTCTTCTTCTTTTCTCTCTCTCTCTCTCTCTCTCTCTCTCTCTCTCTCCTCTCCCCTCTCCCTCTCTCTCTCACACACACACACTGACTATTGTTGATTTTTTTAACATCCATGGTCAGCAACTAGACTATATGACGGACTGGACCCAAGTCTAACGTTTTTACATGCTGTGCCACATGATACAGACTGGGGACACTCGAACATGTGTCTCAGCCACCAATTTTAGCAACACAAACATAACGTTCCAATCGGGTCTCGAACTGCGGACCTCCCGTAACGAGGTCGCAAGCTCTACCAATGGGCGCTCCTGTATGTATGAGTTTGTCTATGAACGCATGTATAGGTTAACAAGACTGATAACAAAGAGATTATGTGGCTATGGGTGTACCAGATCTGTGGGCAGTTTTACTTTACACCCAGGCTGTGTGTTACAGGTCCAGGGTGTAAGTGAGTGTTATACGACTGACATGATAAGTCTTGGTTAGATTGTTTTAACGTGCAACAGCAGCACTATATAGGCTATATTGTGGACGTGCCCCAAGACGGACGTCTGACAATTTTATGTGCTGCCACACACGAGACAGGTGGGGGATACCATGACTCCGACTGACACCTACCCGACCAGTAGGGAACGCAACAGCCAGGATTCGAAATCGGGACCTTTTGCGTCGGAAGCCGATGTTCTACCTCTGGGCCACCGCGCCCCCATACGATAAGGGATGACGTACTCTGACCCTTTAGGCACGTGATGTCCTGATCGTTCATTGGCCATTTAAGACAAGGATAGAGCTATGATTGGACGCCTGTACATAAGAGCATCGTCTTTGTTTTCGTAAGGAGCACCATAATGGCAAGACCTCTAATGTCCACCCAGTCCGGCCTTGGGGAATCGGATCTACATTTAACCGAAACTTGGTCGGTTACTTTTAAAATAGTAAAAGGTGAGATATGGAGAGAGAGAGAGAGAGAGAGAGAGGAATAAAGAGATACAGGGGCAGACAGACAGACAGAGAGACAAATAGACAACAGTGAGACAGCGACAGGGACAGAGAGAGAGAAACAGAGAAACAGAGACAGAGAGGAGAGAGATAGAAAAGGACAGAGAGACATAAAAAAGACAGCGACGGAGACAGAAAAATTCACCCGGCTCACGCAAAGACGCGTGTACAAACCTGGACAAAACACTCGCCTTAGGGACATGCTCGACCCCGAAAAACTCAAAACTCAAAAACTCTCAAAGTGACACACTCAAAAACCCACTCACGAAAATACCAGGGCACTGTTGAATGAAAATGTCAACACAAAACCTTCAAACTACTCGTCTCCTAAGCTGGCCAAACAGGTTGGGGTCACGGCAACTCCGGCTAAGGTCAGTAGACTGTGACTGTAGGAGACTGGAAGATTTGACCCGGCACCCTCCCTTGTCCAGCACGCGGCCTGGATTGTTTGTGTCCGGCCTCATTCTCAACACAACCCTCGGGCCAAGTCCTGTTTGTGTTTTGAATAGCTCGGTTCCCTACGCCCTTATCCTATTAGAAGGCTCATTGAAGACGAAGAAAAAAAACATAGAGGAAAACTTTGTAAAGCTTTCTCTTTCTCTAAACCCTGAAAAGGTTTGAATGTTAAGGACATCAACCTCGGGATCACACATTTTTATAAATAATGGGCGTAAGACCTGGATCTAGACCTGTGTTTTTCTCGTTGTTTGTGCTAGTCTGAATCTCGCCGTGGTCTAAAGATTTTGATGTTTTTACTTTTCACAGGCTCTTTTTTCCCGTGTAGGGGGCATGGCGTGGCGCAGTGGTAGAACCCGCAACGTCAATTCAATAAAAAAGCAGCAAAAAAGCAATGAGATTCGATCTCTGAAAGAACTGCCTTGCTTTGTGCCTGTGGCTTGATCAGTGTGAGTCTGTGTTATGATACTGGTTGGGCCGGTGTCAGTATAATGTGATTGGCTGAGACAGGAGTCATTATATCCCCGCCCTGTCTCGTGTATGGCAGCATATAAAATTGCCAGACGTCTGTCTTGAGGCCCGTCCACAATATAGCCTATATAGTGCTGCTGTTGGACGTTAAACCAACCCAACAACCCAACCAACTGTGTTATGATAATTATGACCTGCGGATGTAGAATCCCTGACATACTACTCTGCCTGTGTGTAGCAGCAGATCAATCAATTATTACAAGACGTTCCTGTACGGATCCATTGTTGCTGTTTAGCGTCCAACACCAGCACTAGATTGGCTATAATGTCAACGGGCCCCAAGACTAGCGTCTGACAAGTTCACGCACAGCCATACAGATATAGTGCGGGGATACCATGAACTTGTCTCAGCCGATCATGTTAAACCAACACCGACCCAACCAGTACGGAATAAAATCGCCAAACGGGACCAAATCACTCGAACCAAATAAATGGTTTTAAGTCTCCTTTTTCTAAGATTTTGATCTCTTTATCTCTTTCTAATTCTCTCTCTCTTTCTCTCTTTCTCTCTCTCTTTCTTTCTCCCTCCCTCTCTCTCCCTCCCTCTCCCTCTCTCTCTCTCTCTCTCTCTCTCTCTCTCTCTCTCTCTCTCTCTCTCTCTCTTTGTATTACTCCGATTTCCAACGGCTATAGAAGTACCAACCGAAAATCAAACCTCAGTCCCTCAAATTGTCGTCCAGAACTCTACCGACTGAGCTATCCGCCGCACCTTTGATGTCCAGGTATGTTTCCTGTCAAGCTTGGCGGAAAGACGCTGTCTCATTATGAGATTCCTTAGGGAATTTTCGGGGATTGGAAACTAACCGAACGGCTTGACGTAGAGTTCCAATACTAAGCTACCATTCTCAATGATCAGGGCGGCCTAATCTCACAGTAAAAAGCTTATGTTGACCTGTGTAACAATGAATAAACTGGTTTGTTATACATGTTGTACTTACTCAGCTTAGTCTCTCTCTCTCTCTCTCTCTCTCCGTCTCTCTCTCTCTCTCTCTCTCTCTCTCTCTCTCTCTCTCTCTCTCTCTCTCTCTCTCTCTCTCTCTCTCTCTCTCTCTCTCTCTCTCTCTCTCTCTCTCTCTCTCTCTCTCTCTCTCTCTCTCTCTCTCTTTCTTTTACTCTGTCTCTCTCTCTATCTCTCTCTTCTTCTCTCTCAAATTTTTTCTCCCCCCCCCTCCCCAAACAGCATGAGTTATAAATATTTAAGCTGTTTCCCTTTAACTTTTACATTTTATACATCGTACATTTCTCTGAGGAGAATGGTGTCCTCTAGAATCCGCACAGAAAGAAAAATCAATGGGTGTTAGAGAGGTGGGAGGTGTCACGCATGATTGACCAAAGCATGAATGAAGTTCTCGCCTGCTTCAGATAGAGGCGCAAGGTCCTCTTTTGTTACTCTTACTGCCATTACAAAGAAAAAAATAAAACATAAAATACCTGGCTAAAGGAGTGATTGATCAGCAGTTTTTCTCTCTTTAGGGGAGTGAGAGGGTCGAGGACATTAATTTGGGTCAGAGAGAGGCATTAGGTATGAGGAAAATAGATAGAAAAATAGGTAGATACATAGATGGATAAATAGATAGATAGATAGATAGATAGATAGATAGATAGATAGATAGATAGATAGATAGATAGATAGATAGA
>RQTK01000788.1:76516-104298 GCA_003991915.1 Elysia chlorotica | reverse complement strand
GGGGGAGGGGGGGGGGTAGCAGTAATAGGGTAAAAAAATCAAGAACTTTAAGCTAATTTTCTATTAAGACATAAGACCAAGCCCTTCAGGAGTGAGTTCGAAGACTCGCTGAGTTAATTCACATAACCAAGTTTCTAAGATTGGAAGAAAGTTTGAGGGGAAGGTTACACGGTGGCATAGTATTACGTCTAGATGGTAGTCATGTTTAACTTAACACCAGACCAGTGAAGTCAGAAATGGCAACACAAACGTCTATGATTAGTATTATCTTTGGAAGATTTCGAATCTTTTAGTTAACATAAATCGGCGGCAGCAGCTGAGGTTCAAACCTGGAGCCCTCAGTTCACCAGTCGAGACACCTACAATCTCACCTGTCTGGCGACCCGACAAACTGCCATCGACACGCAAGTCCAAGTTGGATGTTTTCCATTCCATTTGAACAATCTGATGGTTGGACACGGTGGTTCAACTCTAGTCTCTGGTTGTTGTTGTTGTTGGGTTGGTTTAACGTCCAACAGCACTATAATAATTATATGCTATATTGTGGACGGGCCCCAAGAGGGACGTCTGATAATTTTATGAACTGCCACGCACGAGACAGAGCCGGGATATTAAGACTCCTGTCTCAGCCGGTCACATTATACTGACACCGACTCAACCAGTAGGGAACGCAACAGCCAGGATTCGAACTCTGGACCTTTTGCGTCGGAAGTCGATGTTCTACCCCTGGACCACCGCGCCCCCCTCTACTCTCTGGTAGAACTCGCGGCTTTTCATTGGGAGGTCCACAGTTCGATCAGTCGCTCAGGGGCTATAGATTTACTGAGACGTTTCACGTGAAGAGATCTCAGTGCTATTGATACGGGAGGCTGGCTTGATGCGTACTCACTCACTCTCTTTGCGGAAATTATGGCGGTTGACCGATCTTCAGTTTTACCTGGGTGTAAACACGGAAGTAACCGCCCTCATTATGATTTATCGCGCCCGCCACACGCAGATTCCTCCATGTAAAACCTCTCACTTTTTCACACTCTCTGGGTCGCATTTTTAATTGCCGGTTGGGTCAGCGTCAATAGGAAGTTTGTGTTGTCAAGGCATAGAGAAGGGATCCCCTAACAGTCATCTGTGCTGGGTCGACGTAGACATTAGTATCTAACTTGATGAAAAATTAATGTACTTAAAAAAAAAAGAAGACGGTGTATTTCCATGGGCAATTAAGTGAAAACAACTCCAAACCCTTCCACAACATTGAAAATATACTTAAAAAAAGCGGCATGCGTCTTCTTTATTTCTCTTAATTCCGAAGTCATGCTTTTTTTTGTTTGTTTTTTTAATACCGAAATTTAATTTAACGTTTAATTGCAACCCTCAAATTTTATGACAATTTATTAAAATTTAGTTCAAGAAGGCGATTAAGACGGACTATTTAAAAATTTAAATAACATTATGATTATGATTGTTGATATCTGTTGTGCACAATATTTTGTTCACAACAATTTATCAAATGCTGTGCTGTGGTTGTTTTATGTTACAAAAAATGAACCTTTATTCGAGAACCGGAAATCTCAATGACAACTTGAGAAGAACTATATTTTAGAAAAATCAAGTGAATCCCCTAAAATTGTTTGTGTGAAGACACATTTATTTAAGATCTAAATCTTAGAAATAGTTCTAGTGATATTTTTAGACAAAAAAAATTGTTATAAACAACAGAATATTGATCTGTAGGAGAAAGTGCGCCTACTAGAGCTCCAATTTAAGAACAAATTGGGCAACAATTCCTCAGACTTCAGACACTTCTAAGCGTGAATGTATCAATGAACATCTACAAGACACCAGTTTTTCTTTTGGTGCTCACAGTGCTTCTTGGTGCGCACTTCTTCCTTGATGCTCACATCTTCTATGACGCTCACAGTGCTTCTTGATGCGCTCACGTGCGGCTGTGCCCCGTGCTGCATTTCCACGTGCTGAGCCGCCGGGCTTGTTTGATTTGAAGGCAATCACCGCGCGATCGAGGGTAGATATATGGGGACCTGCTAGTTCTTGTGATACCAGGCGGCGATTTATACTGGCCCTGTGTTTGTTTATCGTTAGGCTCGCGCTGGTCTCCGCTGAAGTTTCCTTCTCTGGGCACAAGTATAAGTACATGTATAAGTATATATAAGGACGTTCATATTTCAGCCTTTAAGCGTCTTAAGTTGTGGCCAGGGGATTTTCTTCCAGGGAGAGTCTTAGCTAGATTCCACGTCTCGTCCACTGTGACTGGTCTCTTCACTGTGGTTTACGGTAGTCGGTTCCTGGTTTTGACTGCACCAGATGCTGGTTAATAAAGAAATAAGAACGAGATTTAGCCGGTTGTTTTATGTTGTCGTTGTTTTGATTTTTTTTTTGGTTGTTGTTTATTTTTCTTTCTTTCAAGTTCAAGGGGATAAATTTGAGATTTTAAGGTGTGGTGGGGATGATTCGTCAATTTAAATGATGGATGAGAGAGAGGAGAGAGAGAGAGAGAGAGAGAGGGAGAGGGAGGAGGAGAGAGAGGGAGAGAGGGAGAGTGGTTGTTGGGTTGGTTTAACGTCCAACAGCAGCACTATATATGATATATTGTGGACGGGCCCCGAGACGGACGTCTGACAATTTTATGTGCTGCAACACACGAGACAGGGCGGGGATACCATGACTCCTGTCTCAGCCGGTCACATTATACTGACACCGACCCAACCAGTAGGGAACGCAACAGCCAGGATTCGAACTCGGGGCCTTTTGCGTCGGAAGCTGATGTTCTACTCCTGGACCACCGCGCCCCCTAGAGAGAGAGAGAGAGAGAGAGAGAGAGAGAGAGAGAGAGAGAGAGAGAGAGAGAGAGAGAGAGAGAGAGAGAGGGAGAGAGAGAGAAAGAGAGAGGGGGGGGGGCGTAGAGAGATTTCGAATAATTATGCCTTGAACTGAAACTGCAATTTTCATCACTCCCTTAATGAAGGGAAAAACATGGGGCTTATTAAATATATTGGCAAAAAAAAAAGGAAAGGAAAAGGGAGCAAAATAACATAGCATATGGTGAAATTACATTTTACTAGTTTCGCATTCTAAAGGGATTTGGCGAATCCCGCGGGGACGAGTTACGGATTTGTCTGACTGGAGGAGACGAAGCAGCAGTTTCTGCAGTGAGGCGGCTTTTTGAGAGGTGCTTGGTTCAATTACCTTATCATGCCATCCTTTACAGTTTTACTGGTTGGATCGGTGTCAGAATATTGAGACCGGGCAAAGTCCAGAGAATCCTGTTCTGTGACCATGTCCTCCTTCAGGAACTTCTCAACTAGAATTAAGAGAAGTTTACCTAGGATACACTAAACGTGGATTGAGAGGCGTTTACTATAGAAAATGCTATACTGGGACCAAAAGAATTTTACCTAGGAGAAGCTAAACTAGGATAAAGAGACGTTTACTTTGAAGACGTTAAACTAAAAGTAAGATAATTTACCTAAGAGACGCTAAATTATGACCAAACGACGTGAGACACTAGACGAGGCCGCACAAAGAAAAGTTTACATAGGAGACGCTAGACTAGTATTAAGAGAAGTTTACCTATGAGACGCTAATGAGACAATAGCTTATGAGACGCTAAACTAGGAATCAGAAACTTTCACATCGGAGACGTTAACAAAAAAGCGTTTATTCAGGAGACGTTAATCTAGATGACGTTAACGTAAGACACGGGTACCTAGGAAAGGGCACCGCTTTCCCATATCGGAGCTTAAAGCTGCATGTCTGTACTGTGTCTCTTGTTCACAATGAAGCATCTTGACCCAGATTTAAGATTTGAAAAAAAAATTAATCTCTTAACTGTACGCAAAGTACCATGGGACTTGAACTCATGCTTTAGTGTAACTTTCCACGAGAAAAGCGGGCAAGATAAGCGAGGAAATCAAGACCGACAATTGTTATAGTGCAGATAAAAAAAATTGCAAAGAAGCACGATAGAGATACTTGTTCTAGAAAATAGTGCAGGGGCGTGATGTGATGATAAAGTAACAACGTCGCGTTTGGTCCTGATTGGAGGTAGCCTTCTCTGGGCTGTCGTAGTAACATGGGAAGCTGCTTCCTGTTTCTTATCTCTTACGTTCCTAAAGAGGATGCTATAGAGTGACGGGTCCTCAGAATATTGTCTGACAATTGTACGTACTGCCACACTCGAGACAATGCGAGGATACGTGGACTGCTACCTGAACCAGTTATTTCTTTTATTGACACCGAACCCAATAATAAGGGGGGAGAAATCCGACAAACAAATTTGCCCGATCATGGGTTTTTACCTTGTTTGGGGGTAATTACGAGTATAAGTGTTCTATCGTGTTTTTCAACAATTAATAACATTAATTTGTCCAAAATATGAATCAACATATGATTTAAGCAACCCGTCGATCAAGCAATCACTCACTCAATCAATCAATGCAACAGTGCGACATTGAAAAACTAAAATAACATGCTTTTCTGTTTTCATTACTCACTTTACTTCCAAACTACTGGCACGAGTAATCGTTGATAACCGTGTTAATGCTACCACCGTGACTTCGCAAAGACAACCAGCTTTAGATTATTAGGTATGTCCGTTTTAATCTCACTGAACAGAGAAAGGCAAAGACAACCAACTTATCTTTGTTAGAAAAAAATTAACATGTGACGCCTCCTTCAATTTTCAGACATCAGAAACGGTTTCGGAGCGCGAAAGGAATAGCATGAAATCCATATCATTCCGTCTTTTGATCTTTGGAATATATTAAGATTTTTGGCCAAGCAAAAAAGGCAAGAACAAAATTAAAAAAAAAACAAACAACAAAAGACATCCCACCAATATTATACCAACCTTTTACCGGGAGATAATTGAGACCAGAATCAAAGATGACAAAATTTTGAAAATTTCATTTCGAGCGCTACCACTATACCACTACTGTTAAGGCAATGTAAGTACGAGGGGTGTTCACTATTCGTTAAGCTTACATGATTATAGGTTACAGTTGTACTTACGGCCCATTATATTATCTTCAGTGGCTGGCATAGGAAACCCATAAAATGCCTGATTGTTCCTGTTTGTTTCGATAAATAGAAAGACTAATATGATGAGAGAGTAAAGCATTGTATAGCCGATTAGATGGCTTGCAGTTAAGCTGTACTTAGCGTTAATTGGATGTTTGTAGATGCGTCACGGGAGAGATATTTGTCGAAGAATCAGGGAGAGAGAGAGAGAGAGAGAGAGAGAGAGAGAGAGAGAGGGGGGGATGAGAGAGAGGTAGCTAGAGAGAGTAAGAGGGAAATAGAGAAGCGCATGAGAAACGTGACTTGAACCGCTGCCGTGCACAGTAAATGATAGGACTAATTAATTTGAAGGCTTCCTATGGAAATCTAGAAAAATCTAGGAAATCTACTTACTAGAAAAAATGTTCACAAATCTTTTAGTAATGACTATTTATGTTAATTATCCTATACACAACCTCTATCTATATGGACACTAAGAGGGTACCAAGTTGCATGAAAATCCATGCACAACTTTCTAAAAAATTGTGTGTCAAAGAACCGTCAACCGTGCCAAAATTGAGTTTTCGGTAAACGTCGAAAAGCGAAAAGAAAGTGAAATGTCAATATTTACTTACTAATATTCCCTCTAATGGCCCCCAGCCGAGTACATACCCGCTTCAGTAGCCTCTGCCCTGTCTTGGAGGCCTTTCTTAATGGCTCTGAGTGTCTTTCTCCTATTTTCGCTATCCCCAGGGTCTTGTGGGTGGACTTGGAAATGCGTGCAGAATCTTTGTCCCTACTCGCTTTTAGTGTATGATGGTCCACGATCCCAAGACGCTCTCACAGTTTAACTCATGCATATGCACCATCATTAAAATATGCCACTGCACTATACACTGCTGCTTCTACAATATCCTTCTCCACATAATACTCTTTGGTGCATCGGTCCCATATCAATTTATTTAGGCACTCGTTCACATTCTGCGTTTTGCCATGCGGGGACTTTTTCATCAGTCAGATCCTCAAAAACATGTTTCATAAACTGAACAAGTGAAGGAGGCAAGCCATGCTTGTACGTGCTTGTATGTGTCAGGGTTTAGTATTTAGACCAGGAATCTGAGTGGCAAAGATGATGCTGCGGGTTCTCATCAGTTGAGGCCACGTGATACAGCACTGCCATGGCGTCAGAACGCATTCTCTCCACGTTGTTGGAATTCGGTCTGGTACTGAAGCCAACATAATTCTGCACAGTATCTATTTTCTTCTTTGTCAATCTCCTTGTTCCTTTTATGCCTTTTAAATCATCTAGCTTCTTCCACCTGTTGTCATTTATAATTTTCCGCAATCTGTTTCCACATTTTTTCTGAACATGGCACACACACTTTTACTTATCTATCTCAACATACTCACTATAGGACTGCTGCAAATATCTTTATGAAGGAAGCAGAATCTCCATCACGTAGGTTTTGTGTATATCTAAACTGTATGCATTCTTCTCATCTTAGAAACATCCTTGCCGCATCCTGAGATTTCGCTACGTCCAGACTTGCTGTTTGTTCCACTAGTCTTAAATCTTGCACTCCACTCACTACAGTTTTGACATTTCAATCCAATCTCATGTCTGAAACCATCCTTGGGCTTATCCTTGAGTCCAACCAAAACTCTGTTTAAAAAAGTGTAATGAGCGCACCCTCCGTTCCTCACATATGATGATAAAAATTGAAATAAAATATATTCGAATCTATCGGACTAAATCCACCCTGAGCTGTAACATCAGAAGCTTCAACTTCAGGTCAATTAACAGTTCTTATTTTCTTAGCAGATGCACATAAATCTAGATCTAGAGCTGAATTGGCTTCAGCGAGTGTGCTATCGAGGATAGGTAATGCCGTACCTAGATCTGTGTCTGGCGGAACTGGTACTGGAGATCCGAGGTTCTATAATCTAACAGTAAAGGACGTCCAAAAGTAGGATGCATGGACATAACCACGGAAGAGGCAGCAAGAAATTATGGATATCCACTGTACGAATCCCTAAACTAACGTCTAATAAATTTACGTGCTGCCACACATGGACACTGCCGGAAAACCTGAAGTCCGATCACCAACACAACCAGTAGGGGGCGCAATTGGACGAAAAATTTTTTTTTTTTACCGATTGTGGGTTTGGAACCAGAGATGCCGAGACCAACGCTTTACCGCCTGCGCCAGTTACGTTTCTGTGAATAGTGAGTGAGTCACTGAACCAAAAAATAATGATATATTAATCATTAGCAAAGAAGACGGAATACCAGTACATGTACTAGTGATCTACGACTTGAGTAGGGCCAAGACTCGTGAGGCTAAGTAAGGAGTCGGGGCTTGGAGCGCCTTGGCTAATCTTACCTCACGTTACAGTCATGTGCGTTGGTCAGTGGTGGGGGGCGCGGTGGCCCTGGGGTAGAACATCGGCTTCCGACGCAAAAGGTCCGGGTTCGAGCCCTGGCGATTGCATTCCCTACTGGTTGGATCGGCGTCAGTTTAATGTGACCAGCTGAGACAGGAGCCATGGTATCCCACCCTATCTCGTGTGTGTCAGCACATTAAATTATCAGACGTCAGTTTTGCGGTCCGTCCACAATATAGGCAATATAGTGCTGATGTTGGACGTTAAATCAACTCAACTCTGGTCAGCGGTTTTCGCACTCCCTGCGCCGGGTCCGTTAACTTCTTCTGTCTCTGACCTGGTCGTGTCGCACTGGGGCTCGGGTAGGCAGACAGATGTTTAGGGCCTATTGCTTAAAGCTTTTCCCTTTGTAAAAAAAAAACAAACGTCATGCAAGACGTCTATCAAGTAGAACCGTCATGGCGTTACATGTGTTCTTAGTAGATCGAAATTAATATTTGTTTTTCTGTTTAAAACCTACATAAGATGAGATAAGATCAGCCTTTGTCATTCCATAGGGAAATTTTTCTTGGTCACACAATACTACAATTGATTCAATATGACAACATCAATCATAATTTATAAATAATCATGTGAGAGCTAAGGGAAAACAAGTAAAATGAAATACAATAAGCAACACTGTGTAACGCTGTTAAAAGTATGAACTGTCAGATATACATTGATATTATTATTATTATTATTATTGTTATTATTATTATTATTATTATTATTATTATTATTATTATTATTATTATTATTATTATTGTCCTCCGGAGACCCAGAGGCATAAGTCAAGTATCCGAAATCGTCATGTGGGTCGCCAAGTCTACATTGTCTCGATACTGACATCTACATTGTCTTACATTCACTGGTCTAGCCAGGCCAAGACTGTCTAAAACACTGATAGTCTCAACTCAGACCAAGACTTTCTAAAACACTGGTAGCCTCCAGTCAGACCTAGACTGTCTAAAACACAGGTATTCTCGAGCCAGACCGAGCGAGACTGTCTAAAACACTGGTACCCTCGAGCCAGACCGAGACTGTCTAAAACAGTGGTACCCTCAACAATTGAATCCTCGAGACCGTCTAAATTATTGGTACCCTCGAGCCGAACCCGAACGAATAATTTTTTTAACAGCGCTGCCAATTCCAAGCTGTCAAGACGTATTTTATGAGCATTTTATTAAAAAATTTTTGGCTGAAATGTGCACTATAGAAGCTGATTGAAATAGCGAGAACACTAGATTGGCGTTAGTCCGTATGACTCTTTTAGCTTGGTCCACTCCCTAAATTCCAAGTCCAATTAAGGCCAAAATAATCTTTACCTCTCTCTGCATATGTCTTTGTGTGTGTCTATGTGTTGTGATTACTTGTGAAACGTGCATGGGTTATGTAAGAGGTTTTTTTTTTCTTTTTCGTCTTTTCTTTGAGAGTGTTTTTATTTTGTGGTTTCCTCCAAAACACGTAATTCCAAAAAATATTAAACTTTGGATACACGATAACATTGTAATCTACATTAAAAGCCTTTAATTGCCTCAAAAAGTACATTCGTTAATTTGCTTTTAAATGTGTGGCGAAAAAAAGTTTGCAATCAATGGTGAGGCTGAGGTTTTGTATGTGTCAACAACTTCAACTTGTACGTCTTTTAGTTTATCGGTGTTAAAGCAGGTGCCTCGTTTCGTCTACAATAAGAAATTATCTCTTTTTTTTAGTCTTATTAATGTTCAAATTTAAAAAGTTGATCTCGCACCATGGCATAATTATGTTAATTTCTTCAAAGTAAAAATCTTCGTGTTTGTTATCGTTCCGATTAGACAAGAGTCGTCAGCAAATCTAGCTTATTGTAATAACTATGTTTGTGCCTTTTGGCTGGTAGTCATTGGTGAAAGCGCACTGTTTTTGACAACAGGTTTGGATATAACACCATTGATATTAACACATAAATATTGTGGTCTCATTGTAAGAGCATTTTTAATTAAATCCAGCCTATAACACTGACATCAACGAGCAAGTCATACAATTTCTTGATCATAATATGGGGCTAGATAGTATTAGAAACGGACAAAAAAAATCAACAAATAAACATCAAGTAAAAACTCTGGGTGCTTCTTCATAATTAGTTTGTAACGACTAGAAAAAAGCCTTGACTTTTAGTAGTACTCACTCCTCTAACTTGAAGATAGATCTGACTATCTTTATGCCCATCTCTACCTCTCTCCCTCTCTCTCTCTCTCTCTATCTATCCATCTATCTATCTATCTGTCTATCTATCTATGTATCTATCTATCTATCTATCTATCTATCTATCTATCTATCTATCTATCTATCTATCTATCTACCTATCTATCTATCAACCCCCCCTCCCCCGAATCCCCCATACTCAGTAACACACCATCTGCTCACATTCTGACCAATCCAGGAGCGCCTGTCCAGACTTTCAACCAATGATCCTTGTCCTTTTCTCTCTTCCTCCATCTCTCTCCCCCTCTCTCTCATTTTCCCTCCTTCTCTCTCTCTCTCCCTCTCTCCCTCTCTCTCATTTTCCCTCCCTCTCTCTTTCCCTCTCTATCTCTCTCCCTCCTTCTTTTCCTCTATCTTCTACTCGCTTTACCTGCCTCTCCCCCCCCCTCTCTCTCTCCCTCTCTCTCTTTATATCTCTCACCAATCCAACACTTCATTCCTCCCTCTCTCCCCTCTCCTCTCTCTCCCACTCTCCTCTCTCTCTCTCTCTCTCTCTCTCTCTCTCTCTCTCTCTCTCTCTCGCCAATCCAACTCTGTATCCTGACTCGCCTTCTGGCCCTGTTACTAGAGGTCTTTTGATAACGGGACCTGTAGACGATGGGTGAGGGAAATTCCAACATGCGTCCAAAGAATTTCCCCTAGACTAACAACAAGCCATTTTATTGGTCATTGTGCCGTCCCGATTTGGAGTTGGTGTGACATGTTTCCATGTCAAATTAATGATCTTGCTGCAGTCTGTGGATTAAGTGAATTCCTTTCCAATTTTTTGTCGTCGTACCACTATCTGTTGGTTCCGCTTTCCCTCTTCTTTCGTACACTATATCAACGACTCCCCAAAAATGTTTAAAAGCTAAAAGATGTAATTACGTTAAGTTGGGCGACCTAAACAGACATGGCGAAGGAGTATGGAGGCAGAGATTAGGAGTGCTGGCATGACATGGACTGAACTGAAGAGGGATGCCCAGAACCGAGTCAGATGGAGAAGCGTTGCCTTGACCCTATGGTCCTCCGGAGACCCAGAGGCATAAGTCAAGTATCCGAAATCGTCATGTGGGTCGCCAAGTCTACATTGTCTCGATACTGACATCTACATTGTCTTACATTCACTGGTCTAGCCAGGCCAAGACTGTCTAAAACACTGGTATTCTCAAGCCAGAACAACACTGTCTTTAACACTGGTAGCCTCAACCCAGGCCAAGACTGTCTAAAACACTGATAGTCTCAACTCAGACCAATACTGTCTAAAACACTGGTAGCCTCCAGTCAGACCTAGACTGTCTAAAACACAGGTATTCTCGAGCCAGACCGAGCGAGACTGTCTAAAACACTGGTACCCTCGAGCCAGACCGAGACTGTCTAAAACAGTGGTACCCTCAACAATTGAATCCTCGAGACCGTCTAAATTATTGGTACCCTCGAGCCGAACCCGAACGAATAATTTTTTTAACAGCGCTGCCAATTCCAAGCTGTCAAGACGTATTTTATGAACATTTTATTAAAAAATTTTTGGCTGAAATGTGCACTATAGAAGCTGATTGAAATAGCGAGAACACTAGATTGGCGTTAGTCCGTATGACTCTTTTAGCTTGGTCCACTCCCTAAATTCCAAGTCCAATTAAGGCCAAAATAATCTTTACCTCTCACTGCATATGTCTTTGTGTGTGTCTATGTGTATGTGTGTCTCTCTCTATATATCTCTTTCTCCCTGTCTCTCTGTCTCTCACTGTCGTTCCGGTAGGCTATCTATGGCCATCCTCTCTGTCTGTCTGTCTGTCTGTCTGTCTGTCTGTCTGTCTGTCTGTCTGTCTGTCTGTCTGTCTCTGTCTCTCTCTCTCTTTGTCTCTCTGTTGTCTCTCTCTCTCTCCCTCCCTCTCTCTGTCGTTCGCTCTAAATGTCTATATATCTCTCTCCCTTACTTTCCGTTCCGGTATCTATGACCGCTCTCTCCCTCTCTCTCCCTCTCTCCCCTCTCCCTCTCTCTCTCTCTCTTTGTGTCTCTCTGCCTCTCGCTCGCTCGCTCGCTCTCTTGCTCCCTCTCTATTATCTCTCTCCCTTACTTTCCGTTCCGGTATCTATGGCCATCCTCTGTCTCCCTCTCTCTCTCTCCCTCTCTCTCTCTCCCTCTCTCTCTCTCCCTCTCTCTCTCTCCCTCTCTCCCCCTCTCTCCCTCCCCTACGTGCCCTATCAGCGGTGCAGCCTTGGCTTGGGTCAGTATCGGCGCCGTCTCAGATCATGACCAGTGACGTCTTTGCTTAGGAGTAGGTAATTTCCAGTGAAGTGGCCGGATACAGGGCACTTGAAATAAGAGCACTTTCTGTTTCTGTGACGTCACTGGTCAAGGTCCTCTTTAACTCTGCCATTACATGGATTAATTTTATGAGCTGTCATTAAAAAAAATATTTAATATGTTTTACCATGCATTCAAGTATTCACGCATGAGATGTATTTCTCTCTCTCTCTCTCTCTCTCTCTCTCTCTCTCTCTCTCTCTCTCTGTCTCTTTCTCTCCCTGTACCTCTTTCTCCCTCTGTCTTTATTTCTGTCGCTGTCTCTCTTTGCATGTGTGTATCTGTCCCTCTTTCTCATCATCATATTCTTCTTCTCTATCTCTCATCCTATCTGTAAACTCTAACTCTTTGTGAAATATTCCCTAAGTTCTCTCATTCTTGCTGATCTTTAATATCTCGCCTCAACACACACACACAGATTTAACAATGACTCTAATCACGATAACAGAGGCTCAGGGCTATTGGCACAAGGAGACATAGCTGAAATTCCACAGGTCAGCTGGAGTGAAAGGACTGAAAGGTGGCCGACCATTCGCTTCACGTTGCACAGCTCTGGTAGATAATCAGTCAGCAATCAGCTGTTAGAAATCTAGATCTAGTAGTGCAACCGAAACCATGCCCATTAAGTTTTCTAAACACCAGGGTAGAGTATTTGTATGGTGTGTCTATGAAATGTCGTTTTTGTTTATCTCTGAAATGTTATGGTGTGTCTCTGAAAAAAAGAAAGGTATTGTCTCTGAAAAATCGTTTTTGTATATCACGTTCTTGTGTGTCCCTGAAATATCGTTTTTATATGAAATATCTTTATTGTGTGTCTCTGAAATACTATTTTAGTTAAGTTGTATCCTGAAAATCGTATTTGTGTGTCTGAAATATTGTTTGCATCGTTGTTGTTGTTGTTTGTTTTTTTTTGTCTTAAAAATTTATCTATGTCTGAAATGTCATTTTAATGCCTCTGAAATATTGTTTTTTCACAGTGCAGACCTAGCTTAAATAGTCTACACTTTTATCTCATTATTTACCCACTTTTTTATCGTTTCACCATGATCCTATTTTGAGTTTCCTCTTTCTTTCTATCCAGACACCCCGTATCTTAAAGTGGAAGCTCCATCCTCCTTTCTCCCCACCCCTCCCCTTTGCAGCCACTGTTAATTGTTATTTTCAGGACTTGTCCTATTTTCCTGCTTTTGTTCATCATACAAAGCCGATTTAGGAACTAAATATAAAAGTAACTATCTGTATTATTATCATTTTGATGATTTTTATGCGGTAGCAACACAATCCGAGAGAAAGCAAGCAAGACAGACAACAAAATATCAAAATTTGAATAGAGGAAAAGAAAACTGAAAAACAACAACGACAAGTCGACAATAAACCAAAAGACAATCGTTTAGTTACTAATCAGATTTAAAAAAGTGAATAAACAAGGTAAAATAATTTTTTGAAAACTTTATTTCATATTTTTTTTTGTATTGTTTTGTCCGAGCATCAATGAAATACAATTCAACAAAATATCACCTTCCTCCTTTCAGTGTAGACAACCTCCACTGTCACAGAAAATTAAAAAAACAAACAAACATTGGGGACATTTCTGCAGGCGGCCTGACTCAGATTCTACTCAACTGTACAGCTGAAAGAGCCACTCTGTGTCACACAGGCAGTACATGTTTTAGTATTACATGTATTATTATTATTATCACAATTATTTGTACATGCATCATTGTTGTTTCTCCACAAGCTTGGTTGTGAATGCAGGCAAATCAAACATAACAACACGACCGTATCAATACATTGGGCATACTCAACCGCACACATTTCCAAGTCCATATTATACGTGTTGTTATTACTATTATTATTAAGTTTATTTTTATATTTTAAGCAACCAAAATAAAAACAAATGATAAATTATCATGGGTAGCCTACCCCCCCCCCCCCAAAAAAAAAAAAAAAAAAAAAAAAGAAGTAATTCATGTTTTACGGAAATCCCAAACGAGTGAGGGTGAGATGAAATCAGTGATTATTACGGTGGGTTACATGCTTCAGAAGTCATGCAATTTCGGTGGTTATGAAACAAGTAAATGAGGGGGAACAAGGAAAAAACAATAACTATCTTTGAGAAAGATTCTCCCGCCCTCCTGCTAACCCCCCAAAAAATTAAAGTAGAGAGCTCAAAATAAACAAAAAATAAAACAACAACAACAGCAACAACTTCATGTTTCTCAGGCATGCCATTGAAAATTAATACGCATTCGACAAATTAATTATGAGTGCAGTGGGGGAAAAGTGTTGAATGAATTGCATTGGATTTAATTTCATGTACAAAAACATATGTTCACCTTCTTTCTCTCTCTCTCTCTCTCTCTCTCTCTCTCTCTCTCTCTCTCTCTCTCCATACTTTCAAATCTCCTCAAATACCAGATGGTTTCTTTTCCCCATTGTAGCGGCAACAAATTAATGTACATATATTATCAATTTTAATACAGTTTTGTATTTTTTATGGCAAAACATTTGGTGTTTTTTTTACTCGTGACGAAAAATGAACAAATTATACATCATGTAACAATAATCTAACAGATGGCATAAATTAAGACATTGGATGGCAATTGATGACTACAGCAGTAAATTAGCATATTATTAGCATGTTCGAGGAAAACATAAACGTCGATGACAACACAATAACAACAAGGACAACAGTGAGCAGATGACAAAAAAGACAACACGGTCACAGACAGGAGTGAACGATATTCACAAAATACACCATAGACAGAGTGAACGGTATTCACAAAATACACCATAGACAGGAGTGAACGGTATTCACAAAATACACCTATCATCCAGTCCACAGTGCCGGGTGAGTAATCTCTTTGAATGTGTATATATATACAACGGCTGATGGTCAGACACACCTTTTATATCAAAACAATGGAAGAAACCAAGGCAGCCTTGAAAGAAACCCTAGTCCCAGAACAGTATGGACATGGCAATCAGATTTTAACACTAATAAGGAATTACTCATCATACAAACACACACCCTCCCCCCACATACACACGTTATGAGAGAGGAAAAAGGCTTTGGCAATCACAGTTGTTTTAAACAAACAAATTGTATCACTTGATATCTTGTTTACTTCGTTATACGGATTAAAACACGTTTTGTAAAGTCTCTCTTTGAACACCTATGCCCGACTAAGTAGTCAGTTTGTTTTTATCACCTAAATGCTATCCAGACTTTGATTATAATCAGCTCTTTGATCACACACACACACACACACAATGAAGATGGAAGACGGACATTTTGTGGAACAAAACAGTAATAACTCAAGAACGTCTACGCCAGGTAAGGAGAAGGCCTACATGTTGTACCAACTTTTTATAAGTAAATAATTAAATTTAAAAAAGAAGAAAAGGCGAATTTCATTAACGTATTAGAGAGACGTTATAATATTCATTACAGGCCGTTTATGATTTTTTTTCTCAACATAAATTAATGTAATAAATATAACAACAAGATACAGCAAAACAAAGTGATACAAAACCATGGACACTTTAAAAAGGTACAGCTTGTACAAGTCCTGCAGACGTGGACATACATACAATGTAGGAAGAATGAAAAGGCAGTTGCATTGCAGTTACATTTTACATACAATTCTACGAAACGCCAATATTATTTTCATCATTGTTATTACGGCCATTGACATTTCTCCTCACGGTTTATCTGTACAAACAAAACATACAAACAATGATAAAATCTTGTTGTTGCTATAATTATATTTTATATGTTATTATAATACAAATGTTCAAATGTTTACATATTTATATAAATAGCCAGAGATGGTTCCATGTATGGCGGGCCGGTGGGTTCTTCTACAGTATATCAAAAACAAGATTACATGGTGTCCGGGGGGTATCAGGTGTATCATCCATGTGTAACACAATGATCTTTCTCAATGCCCGGGGGCTCTAGGGAGGCATCGGCGGACAGTATGTGTTGTTGTTATTATTATTATTATTATTATTATTATTATTATTATTATTATTCTTATTATTATTATTTTTACTATTACCGTCATCATCACCCCAAGCATCAATGACATTGGTAGATTCCTGTAGTGTGGCTCATATTGGTAACATATGATGCTGCCAACGAGGATGATCTTCAGAAGGACTATTCTTCAATTACTATAATCATTAATGGTCTCAACAGAATCTTTTCTGGCTATTTTCGGAACTAAAAAAAAAAGTAAACAAAATGTGTGCCATCCCATTCAAAGTGAAAATTTAAGATCATTGAAATGTTTGTTTTCTTTTCAAAAAGGGTACCTTACCATGAGAAAAGCTTCCAGGTGACAATGCTTTGGGAAATTACTTGCTGTCACTTATTCTTTAACCTAATCAATGGTGAAATCTTATACGTGTCTATAAATAGATTTGGATTCTACAATATACGCTTACAGTTTGTTATGAATATAAAACAAAATAAGAGAAGTAAAACAAACTTGAGGCAGCGATGCATTGAAAGAACAAGATCGTTTTGAAAAATAAGTTGCAACAGAAACATTATAATTATGATCAATGTTGGTGTAATATTGTATTATTATCAATGCAACAATCTATCGAGCAATGTTCAGTTTGTAAGCATTTTTTTTTCTTTTTGGTAACACAACAAATTTGCAATCAGACAAACTAATGACCGTTAGCATCTTCATCACTAGTAATACCATCACAGCAGCCCCCATTCTTATCATAAATAACACTATCTCATTTTCAAAAAAATATTTACAACGTAAAAACATGCCAATCTTATTTATTTGGTTTGGTGTTAGCAGCTATATACACAATCATACATACTCACATAATAAAGTTTAAAACTGAAAAAAAAACAACACACAGCAAAAAAAGAAAACAAAAAACAACCAATGATATGGCGAAAAAACATGATTTGCTCCACCCCCCCCCCCCCTCCTCTCTCTCTCTCTCTCTCTCTCTCTCTCTCTCTCTCTCAGCATTAAAGAGGAGGTGGAGATCAAAGCGACTTTCTGACGACGAAATCGTGCTGTTGCCAGATTGGATGTGGACACGCTTCCGAGGCAACAAGTTAAGTTAATTCGGCATGGAATCAGTTAAAATACCTGGCCAGAAAAGGATATTTTCGCTAGATGATTTTGTTGTTGCTGCTCTTATGTTTGCCTAGCACCCCCATGTACTTAAATCAGGCTAGATTATTCACTGGAGTTGTGTACATTGCTCGACCGAGGAGGGGGGGGGGGGGGGGGGGGGGAGAGGGAACATGAGATGAATGGAATGTTTTACTTGGGGGACGACGAAGTTTTGGGAGTGATGTAACAACAAAGGAGATGCCAGACAGTTTTTGTTTTCTTTTTAATTCGAGAAACTAATAACATACAATGTGAAGAAGGCGGCGAACTGGCTCAAATGGTAGAGCGTTGGTCTCCAGATCGGGAGGTCCGCGATTCGAATTCCACAACCGGCACATTTATTTGTCCGTTTTCGTCCCCTGTAACTGGTTGGGTCGGTGTCAGTATAATGTGACCGCCTGAGAGGGGGTAACGGAATCCCCGCCCTGTATCGTGTGTGCAGACATAAACTTATCAGACGTCAGTCTTGGGATCCGTCCACAAGTGATAACGTTGCACGTTATTAAACCAACTCAACTCAACTGGGAAGGGGGAGGAGATAGAAGACAAAGACTGAGAGATGTAGAAACAGAGACAGCGAGACTTAGGTCTAGACTTAGAGGTCGTGGGGGCGTAGAACTAACTAGATCCTATCCTTAAGCCCTTTGGTTAAGTAAAGTCGCCGTTTTGTATCAGCCACTCCCAACGGTAAACCTGAATGTGCCTCTGTCAACAACGGACAATAGAGCAAATATTCTCCTCTGAAAGGTAAACCCATGAGCTTTAAACGCTATTCACTGTAACACTAGCAGGTTGTTAAAACTGGGTGACAGAAACTCAAACGACAAAGATTGCTAACAATACCTGTTTTAAGTTGGTTAAAGAAATTCAAATATAGGTGACAGTATCGTGTGTTTTTTTTTAGTCGGTTATAGAATTTCAAAAACGGGTGTCTTAGCTGTGAACTGTGGCACACCTCTTCACACAAAATCCCTACTCGGTACACTATTCAGTCTGTTAATACTGTTCACACTGCGTATACTATTAACAGTCTGTACATACTCCTAGTCCTGAGAGGTCCACCACAAAAAAAAAAACGAATATCGGAATTAGCTATTGGTAATCGGATCATCTTAACAACGTCCAATCATATTATTATTTGTATTCATTAAGGGCTGGACAAAGGTCGATTATCTGGGGTAAAAAGTACAAAGAAAGTAGCCACAACGGTCCACTGACACGCGATCTCCCCAAAAAACGTGATACGAGAAATGCGCCGAGATTTGCTTCACCGGCGTTTGGGCTTGGATGAGCTCTGGATATGTTGTTGGGTAGTATAGCGTACTAGTAATGCAGATAAATATGCAGCCAACCTCGCAAGGAGACGGCACCCGGATGATGATGATGAGACAGTAGATGACATCAGGAAGTAAGATTAATTTAGCGATACGGGCGCCAGATGGCTCAGTCGATAGTGTTCTGCATTGACAAGAAGGAGGTCCGAGGTTAGGTTCTAGTGTGGTGCCATCGTATGATTCTTTCGATAGCAAAGGAAAACAATGCTGATGAGATATTTTATCTCAGGATCCTTTGGTTTCAAATTCCCAACAAACTCCTTTTGTGATGGCCTATAAATTTATAGAGGTTTTAAACCTCTACATCAAAGTGATATTGTCTGGGGTCTTTTAAAACAACAATAAATAAGAGTCTGGATTAAACAAAGACATGAGAGACTAGAACAGTGAGAGAACTAGACCACAGAGAGCAGTCGCGTAGCTCACCCAGTTTGAGACAGTTGTTATGACACAGTGTACATGTGACTCTGATGGTAGTTAGGCTGAGCTGGGCGTTAGCTGGGTCATAAAATCATGGACTGATTACTGGGGACACAACAGACAGGCCGTTACAGCACGGTTTGGTATGTTCGTACTGAGGGAGTTTTCTCTATCCTGCCTTCAAACTTAATAAACAATTTAATGTTGTTGTCTGTCTAATCTGTGGAAATAAATTCCCCCGGTTAAATGATTTTGTAATGTTGACAAACACACCATGAAAAACTCACTACTTCAGCTTCAGCAAGAGTCAGCAGCCACACCCGGAGAAACAAGAGTGAAAAGATTCACTTCTCACATTTATAAAAATTAAGCACGATCATAGTCCACAATTATTTACAACAACAAAAAATGACGAGGACAGAGAAACAATGGAAGCAAGCGATTAACAGTCATAATAATAGTCATTATAATAACAACATGTTCAAGCAACAGTGTCAGGCAAACATTTGCAGAGTATATATACACGTAATTATTATTAGTATAATAATAATAACTTTGTTCTCCCGTAGAAGCAAGACGAAAGAAAACATGACGAGGTACCGAAACTCGATAATTTAAGCAATGATCAAATGGCAATTCGATAGACGAACCACGTAGATTGTTTGTGTGTGTTGTTTTCCTGGAATAGTCAGCGTGGTACAGGTATCACGGGCACAGAATATATAGGTCATCGATACTTTTAAAAATAACAAACAACATGAGTACATGTTCGATAATTGTACGTATATTTCAATAAATTAATTGTCATAATATTATCAGCATCATTATTATTATTATGGGAATCGAAAAGTCTGTGTGTTTCTCGGCGAACTGAAGTCTTTATGTCACAAAGTCTTTCCAACAGACACGAAAACACACGGAATCAATGAACAACTGTCTGAGAACCCTGTGTCAAAACCAGGCGGAAAGAAACGGGTTCGCTCGCCAGTTTCTCACTGTTTGTTTTGTTTTTCTTTCACATGGCTTTGTGATAGTTTATGCATCCTTCAATTCCTCGAATTCTCTGTATGTACGCGTGTGGGTCTGTTCTTCTCTGTCTTTGTCTGTCTGTCTTTCTCTCTCTCTCTATGTCTCTCTTTTTCACCCTCTCTTTCTCAAACACACCCACTTTCACTCCGAGTCCGTCCGGTGATAATTTACTAAGCACTGAACAAACTACACACCAAACATGTCCATGTAACACAGCACGTACCAACACACTGACACACACCGACACACTGTCACGCTAGCACCCTACAGCACCGCGACGCACCGCTCACATCTTGAACACGCCGAAGTAGTTGGCCGGAAGCGTGTTTTTCAGCAGACTGGGGTGCGAAATGTACACACTGAGCACGTCTCCCTCGGTGAGCTTGACGATCCCGGAGACCATGTCGTTCTCCTCCTGGCCGGGCTCCATCGTCAGCTTGCTCAGCAGGATCGTCTGCACGGGCTCGGAGCGCGGGGACCCGCCCGACTGGCGCGGCCGCCTCTGGATGCTGAACAGCAGCAGCAGCTCCGACATCCCGCTGGGCATGGGGTTGTCGATGGTGCTGAAGGTGACCTGGCTGTACACGTGGTACTGGCCCGTGTGAAGGATGGTCAGCTCGCCGCGCTCGTAGCGCACGCCTTCGCCCACGTAGCAGATGTTGTCCGCGTCGTGAGTCAGCCATATAAGGGACTTCTCTGGAGGGGGAGAAGGCGGGTGGGGGAGGGAATGGCTATTAGAATACATGTATAGGGAGTGATTTAAGAAAGCATGTATATAATGGAATGTTGATGTTGAGCCTCATTGTGGTGATGCTGATAATGATGATGATGATGATGACAAAGATAATAAAAAATATATAAAAGTAATAATAATAATAATAATAATAATAATAATAATAATAATAATAATAATAATAATAATAAATAGAAAGACACACAGAGGGCATCAGATGAGCAAACTCAGTACATGTGTACTCACGTTTCTTTGTCTCGTAGACATCCAGCATCATATGGGCTGCGCTCAGCGTCTTCAGAGTGGACTGGAAGGCCTCGTTCACACACACCTGGATCACAGAGAGAGAGAATTATCCTCGTGTCGGTCGCACAGCCTGTAACACATCATTATAAGCCGGAAGGTTCCAAGCCCCGTCAACGTTCTGAATTCTTGCCCCGAAGGGACGTGTTGATGGCGCCTCGCTCTGTCCTGGTACACAATCCCTTTGTTGTCTAAAAAGTAGGGCGTTTCTAAAAGAAGCTGGGCTAGAATGGTGTAGACCTGAAAAACAAATCATTTGAGTTCAAACATATACAGTCTGAGTCATGTAAAAATATACCTTTTTCCTTCTTCTTCTCTTTCTCTGCTGTTCATATATTTTTAAACGCATTCCCACCCTCTACCCGTGTGTGTGTATGTGTGTGTGACTATTTTGGACGTCACCAAACCAACCACCAACCAATAACTAACGGACTTGTGTTTTTTGTATGACGTACTCAAGCCCCTTGTGCATACGCTTTTTCCAACAGTTCATTGGTTCCGTCAGAGTGAGAAAGAGCTATGATTGGACGCCGGTGCATATTCCCTTACTTATCGTCTTCGTTTTTTCTCCGGACTCCTTTCTCGCAAAACTTCTATTTCTAGTGTTGAGGACGCCATTGAATTAGCTCTGCTTTCACACAAGCACTCCAAGTGAGATCCTAATCTATCTTCACACCTGAAAACCCCCAGGTTTCTAACCTCTAGCCGGCGTCGCCAGTAGACCCCGCGCTGGCAGCGATAAACTAATGAATGGTGGGTCCGCGGTTTACCGATATGGGTCGCCGTATAGGAACTTCCTTCAGACTTAGGAGACGGGAAACCTGTAGAGAGCCGGTGTAAGGGTTCAGGGATCAGGTGATCTGGGATCAAGGATCTGCACAGGGTGGGTACAGCGGCATGGGAAACGTGCCAGGAACTCGCCTTCATTTAGAAAGTACCGTACATCTAATTCTACATCGAGAAGGGTACCGGTATCGAATAGCACAAGAGTACAGCGATGGGCTTGTATAGCACTCAGTAATAGCAATGATACATGTACTGTGGAGAGTTCGGTAAGATGGTAGGATATCTATAGCGCCTCACACACCAATGCTGATCGCTGTTTAAGTTCTACATTCAACATTCAATGTTTGGAAAATCAAGCTGTTCATATAGTTCTACGTTTAATGTTTAGAAAAACAGGGCGGAGGAAGAATGGATTGACATTCTCTCTCTCTCTCTCTCTCTCTCTCTCTCTCTCTCTCTCTCTCTCTCTCTCTCTCTCTCTCTCTCAACACACTGTACCATATATCAAATGGTCTTGATCTCTCTTTAAATTATATAAATTTATACCTTGCTTCATCCTCCCCTTCTCCCCCTATGTCTCTACCCCTACAAGTCCCCTCCTCTGAAGATTTATAGTCTTGAAGGAACAAGGCAGACAGTTCTACAACTGAGGTGATGGTGTGAGAACTCTTCAGATCATAAAAACAAAGGAAGACCCATGCTAACCTACCCTCCCTGGCACTAGATCTAGCAGGACTGGTGTACTTTGCTGTCTACTAACTCCTAGCCTGCCGGCACAGGGTTGAAACAGTTCAACAGAAAGCGACGCCAAGTGCATGCCCGCTTGCCAACAATGAAACATGCGCAATCGCATTACAAAATTTAAAGACGAAGACAAAGTTTTAAAAACTCCAATGAAAATCTCACTCAAGCAGAAAATTAGCGTAATACTGCACCCATGAAACTCAACGTCACTGCGTTTAACAAAACAGAAATCACCACGCTTTGCACTTTCTGTCTCAGTCTGTCTGTCTATGTGTATCTTTCCTCTCTCTCTCTCTCTCTCTCTCCTGCTAGCCGTAACAGTACAACCGTAAACCCGAGTGAGTACGTATCTAGATGGTTGGGTCTCACGCTCAGTCGCCCTATCTGGCATCTCGAGCGGTAACCCGGTGTGCAATGTGCACGCTATAACCGGCGCGAGAGTGTGAGAGTGGCAGAGTGGCAGACGACTTGCACTTTGCACCGAGGGCCAGGTCTTCACCCCTGCCAGATATGCCAGGTGTACTGGCTCCCAGGTCTACAGTCTCTGACTTAGCTCTGGCGTCTAGACAAGAAGATAGACCTGAAAGGCAAATTATTCTAACTGCAAAGAGTTAAAACGGGCAGTCACGGTATTTTGGCTCTGGACCAGCGTGTGGTAACAATCACAACGAGGACATAGATTTAGACACACCGTTAAGGTATTTGAATACATGTACATGTAGCTGTTAAGTCGGCGGCCTAAATTTGCCATATATATCTATGTACGCACTACGCCTACAGTCCAGACAAATGAGCGGGAAAGCACGAACAGTCCTATCAGACTTGGCACAACCGAGGCGCGCACAATGGTGGAGAGAGAGAGAGAGAGAGAGAGAGAGAGAGAGAGAGAGAGAGAGAGAGAGAGAGAGAGAGAGAGAGAGAGAGAGAGAGAGAGAGAGAGAGAGAGAGAGAGAGAGAGAGAGAGAGAGAGAGAGAGAGAGACCTCATAAATGCTATCTCTACCTGTACCTCCAGCCTCATCTCTGGCGTATGTAGAAGTTTTACCTTGACCTTCAAGAGGTGGCGATTATCACACCAGATTCAGATTGATCACGTTTCCCATTGGCTCCCTACTTTGGAGAAGTTGTAGATCTAGAATGATGACCTTTTTCTACGGAACAAGTAAGAGCACCTTGATGTACAAACAGTTTTCAAGTCTCAATGTTATCACTCTGTGGGGGATATAACTCTGTGTGTGTGTGTGTGTGTGTGTGTGTTGGGGTGGCGTGGGGTGAGAAAACTGCACATGTTGGGTTTTTTTCAGTTTATGAAGAAAAGAAAAAAATTCTGATTTACTTCAATTGCACAGATCCTCGCTTTCTTTCTTATTTTGAGTTTTTGTTCTTAGATTTGTCTTTGACTTTGTTTTCGTTTTTTTTTCCATTTCTTTGGGCATTTTACAGAGAACGCTACACAAAGTGTGATTGCAAGCCAATACCGGATTCATTGCTGGGAAAACCCCAGGCCATAACAGACAGGGCAGGTCCTTCCCACAGGTGCAGTGCGGATGCATGTCCTACCTCTCTGTCTCTCTCTATCTCCCAGTCGCTCAGTCTCTTTATCTCTCAGTCTATCTATCTCTCAATCTCTTTATCTCTCATTCTCTTAATTTCTGAGTCTCTCTATCTCTGAGTCTCTTTATCTCTGAGTCTCTTTATCTCTCGATCTCCCAGTCTCTTGATGTCCCAGTCTCTCTCCCTGACCAGCGCCGGAACCTGGGGAGGAGATAGCTAAGGCCGACACTCAGGGCCAGACACGGCGGACTGCGCAGGCGCGAGGCACTCACTGGGCCGGGAATCCCCGGACCGACCTGGGTTACACCAGGTCTGAGAGGGGGAGGCGCGACCTGGAGATGAGGGGGGTACTGGGGTCAGCTGGGGACGGAGGTGAGACTCACTCACCGGGGAGGGCTCTAAGTTTTACTCATGACTTTAGGAGTGGGGTAGAGAAAGAGAGAGAGGAGGGGTGATAGATAGACGAGAGATCGATAATAATAATAATAATAATAATAATAATAATAATTATTATTATTATTATTATTATTATTATTATNAGGTTATTATTATTATTGTAAATGTAGTGTTAGGGAAAACGTATAAGAACTTCCTTTCCTTGGTTTTAGCCCCTTGCATATTTTTCCAAAAAAGAACCACAAAAGAGACTCCATCAAGAATCGAACCTAAGCACTACATACTGACTGGACTTTATGTCGCGAAGCCGAAGCCCCAAACTTCTATTCAATCAAAATGAATTTCAAAATGGAGCTCAGTGTCTCACATACCATAGCTAACTGAGGTTTCGCTGTGTATCAATCTAGCACAGCACCCCATTGATAAAATCAAAAGTCGACTTGCAGTTTGCTACAATAGAGCGCCTCTATGTGGGAAATATTAACATCCAGCCCTACATCTCCGACACCTTTCCTGTCTTGGTTAGATCGCAGGAAACTGAATTGGGTCAAGGGGCCCGGGACCTCGATACGGACCAGGCCCAACCTATCGGGCCGAGGCTGATAAAGCCAGCAGGTCCACAGAATGATCTCAGGACCTGCGGTGTGCCTGTAGCTGTGAGTGCCTGTAGTTGGTAGCCGAATCTTACACTGTACAAAGGCCTATCAGTTCAGCCCGAAGTTTTGTTTTATGGTGCACTTTAAGACGATGGGGTTTGGGGTCTGTCTGTCTGTGACCATGGGTGCCTGTCTATGTCTCTGGTCTATATGCCTGTCCGAATCTCTCTCTCTCTCTCTCTCTCTCTCTCTCTCTCTCTCTCTCTCTCTCTCTCTCTCTCTCTCTTTCTATTTACCAATCTCTGTCTTTTCTCTATTTATCTCTTGTGTCACTCATTCTGCTCCGTCTGCCTTCTACCTTTCCCCCTTCACCTCCCGCTCCCTCTAATGTAAACACAACTAAGGCACCTATACACGACAGAAAAGAAAAGACTGCTATAGACAACCATGACCAATCGTCACTGAACACACACAGTCTACTAGACGGTGTCCGTTCACGGAAGTGGTCCTAGCACTAGAGGTCATTCACCACACCAGCCAGATTGTCCGAGAACTCTTGTCTGTTTGCACGGCCCCGTTTCAAAGGTCAGAGTGGTGGATAAGATGACCACTCGCCGCTGACTACCCAGTGCAGATTAAAACTCCCAACTCCTCGGCGCAACACCAACATTCAGCAAGATGGTACACATAGAAAACCGCTGCAAAATGCAGAATTCTGCAGAACAACGTGCTGCTCTATTTCACTAGCGGCTGTGGTGAAAACTTAGGAGACAAAGCTACATAGACGTCAGGAGCCGGCTACTGCGAACTTAAGCCACAGAGTTTCATGTACTACTACTACTACTACTACTACTACTACTACTACTACTACTACTACTACTACTACTACTACTACTACTACTACTACTACTGCTGCTGCTGCTGCTGCTGCTGCTACTACTACTACTACTACTACTACTACTACTACTACTACTACTACTACTACTACTACTACTACTACTACTATATAATAATAATAATAATAATAATAATAATAATAATAATAATAATAATAATAATAATTACTGCAATTATTATCAAAATCTATATACTGAAACAGCACATGAGAGTGTGTGTGTGTGTGCTTGTAGGCATGCCTTACACCATATAAAGCCATGTGTGTGCGGCGGAGGGGACGCTGTAAGCAGCAGGGGTATCACTGACCTGGCCTAACTCCGTATTGATCCGGCACTGCCAGGTTTGCCAAGTGCGAGTAAAGGAACATTCTGATAGATCGCTATCCTGGCCTCTTATGGACGAATGTATATCCCAAGAGAGAGAGAGAGAGAGAGAGAGAGAGAGAGAGAGAGAGAGAGAGAGAGAGAGAGAGAGAGAGGGGTATATTGGCCTCTTATGGACAAATGTACATCCCTAGAGAGATAAGGAGAGAGAGAGAGAGAGAGAGAGAGAGAGATAGAGAGAGAGAGGGTGGAGAGAGTGGAGCGAGAGAGGGAAACATGGACAGAAAAAAGAGATAGCGAGAGGAATAAAGTGACCCAGGGAATGACTAAGACGCTCTATGAGGTACATGACTTTGTATAAGTGAAAAGAATCGGGTGGTAGTACAGGCGAGTGGGGGTTGAGGGGGTGGGGGTGAAAGAATCCCTGCAGAGATCTTACCGATCTACTTGTTGCATTTCTAGTACAGTAAAACAGCAGTCTCTTAAATCTCCGTATTTTGTGTAAAGACCCCTACAAAAATCTCTACCGAAAAGGCAAAAGGCAAAAAGAAAAAAAAATGTGGGAGGGGGGCGGAGGAGGAGGTGCATATATAGACTGTTTGGGGGAGGGGGTCTTACAAATGGCGATGTAAGTCTTAATAATGACCCTCCTCTCCCTCTCCCCCTCTCTCCGCCCCGCCTCTCCGCCTCTCTTGTAAAGGAACGATGACTCATACGGTTTAAGACTTGTGAAGGCGAGCGTGCACAGCCAAGTGTCCGAAGATGGATGATGGAGCAGCTTGGGAGAGAGAGAGAGAGAGAGAGAGAGAGAGAGAGAGAGAGGAGATGTTGAGGGAGACAAAGATGTATGAATTATCGAAGAGAAAGAGATATGTATATGAAGGAAGAATGATGAGAAGCGAGGAGAGAAGAAAGGGTGTTGGAGATAAAACGATCGAGGGAGGAGAAACAGAGAGATATAAAATGAAATAGAAAAAATAAATAGCTGGAGAGACAGAGCTAACAGAGAGAGAGGGGAAAGAGAGAGGAAGAGAGAGAGAGAGAGAGAGAGAGAGAGAGAGAGAGAGAGAGAGAGAGGAAGAGAGAGAGAGAGGGGAAGAGAGGAAGAGAGGAGAGAGAAAGAGAGGGAGGAGGGGCACAGAAAATTGGATGGAGAAAGAAGCAGAATGATGTAAAAAATAAAAATAAAAAAGAAGTTTTAGACAACAGCAGAGCTTTGATTTATTGTTATTATCAAAGATGCCTCAAGGCCAACAGGCTCCGACCCAACAACAGGGAAACAAGAACTTCCCTAGAACTGGGCCACAGGCGGAGACAGGTTCTGGTGGTAGCGCTGGGCTCGGGGGTCTGGGCCATCTCACCGTAAGAGGGATTTGAAATCAATTCAATTTTCTCTGATAACTTGCACAACAGGAACATTAGTTTTCTTTTCGTAAATGGGTCGATGACAAGGTCTTCTTCTTTTTCTTGTTCTTGTTCTTCTTCTTCTTCTTCTTCTTCTTCTTCTTCTTCTTCTTCTTCTTCTTCTTCTTCTTCTTCTTCTTCTTCTT
>RQTK01000788.1:69078-75782 GCA_003991915.1 Elysia chlorotica | reverse complement strand
TCTCTCTCTCTCTCTCTCTCTCTCTCTCTCTCTCTCTCTCTCTCTCTCTCTCTCTCTCTCTCTCTCTCTCTCTCTCTCTCTCTCTCTCTCTTTCTCACTCACACACTCACTCACTTACTCACACACCACCAGTAAAGAAACAAGAGGGAGACATTATTTTCATTAAAAAAAAAAAAAACAAGGAAAAAAACTACAATTAACAAGCAAGAGTTTAACTCGAGTTGAACAAATGCGCCAATCACTCAGCAGTTGTTCCAACCTCCAGACACGGGCGCACACCGGCCTAGCCACACGACCTGGGCTGATGACAGTCCGGGCGTAAACAGCAACCATGTATGGGATGCGCAGCACTGACTGACACAACCGACCAACTGTTGGCACGTCACGGGGCAGAGGGAGGGGGGGGGGAGGAGAATCCGGGAACGCACGCGCCTGGATCCTGGAGTCTACAACCTGAAGTGAACCTGAGCTACTTGCATACATGCATTAGAGACTTTAGAGACTGGCAGCAGCAGCGTTTCGCCCTGGTCTCAATTACCGCCATCGATTCAAAAATAAAAACAAAAACAAAAACAAAATAATTAAACAAGAGGTAAAAAATTAAACAATAACAACTACAGGTCGTGCTAATCAATCGCTAGTCTACGAGCAGATGGATCTAACACTTTTTTTTTTTTAATCTGCCACCTCCGGTAATTGTCTTCAGCTTGGAGACATCTCTACACATAGAGAGCGTGTAGTGGACGTGTGGCTACGCGTGTGCTTTGTGATGTTGTTAACAGACGCGGTAACTACAGAAAACAATAACAAAGACCTAAGTCCTGCCGCTTCACTGGACAAAAATTAATCTAATACATTGTACAAGTATACCAGAGTGATCGCGCTGTGTTGTGCACGATAGCACAAAAATTGTGAAATGTCAGTCCACGACTGTGGGGCCCGTCTACAATGTACACTATGGTAGTGCTGACGTTGGGCGTTAAATCAACTCAACTCACATGTACACCAAGACATGTAAAATCTTCAACAGTTCTCGTAAAGCAACACGTTTTTGATTCAACTCTTCAATTACATCGCAGCTGTTTACAAACTCAGTATACAATGTATACGTCATCCTACAAAAATTAAAGATCAAACAATGTCCTGGACTCCACCTTTCCGCATTGCGGGGGTCTGACTCAATAGAACTGAGAACTGAGAAGGCGGGTTTCGGGAAAATCGCTTACTCGAAATACGCGACCTGCTTTGTAATCTATAACACTGTTAGACTGGGACAGTGCATCTGTAAGCTGGACTTACGCTTTGAAGAAGAAAAGACAGAAAAAAAACAACAACTAATCCCGAGACATCGTCGTCATGTGGACTAACCACATGCAATCAGCATGACTGGACCTGAAGAAATTGTGCACAGGACCTGGCGCAACGAATGGACTGTCTTCTTTTGGTGTTTAAGTTAAGTTTAGGTATTTGAAATGGAAAGTAAAAACAACGACATAACAAATTAGCAGTATGTATGGTGTTTAATGTCACAATCCTCAGGTAGGGAAAGCGATTGCGGAATTTCAAGGAGTGTTGGTTAAATCACGGAAGGTTGTAATTTACAATGAGTCAGTGCGATTATAAGTAGGGTTTGGGTTTATTTGACCAGTGCGCATGTAATAATCTTTCTTTAACGAAAGAGCGTAACTAAAATATATACATGCGTTTAGAGTGTTCCTATCGGCTTGGATTATGATGGACCATTAATCAAGAGATGAAGTTCACGGAACAAATACAACAACCGATCAGCCAATCAGGAGACGCTTTGGCTCAAACTTGGCTAAAAATAGAAACATACGCACCAGTGGTCAGGGCGCTGGCGCATGGGCCGATGACGCAATTCGCCGAAAATAAACCACCCAACTCGGTTTCCCATGCTAAGCTGTTAAGCTTCAGAATGGGTCATTATTGTCATTTAGAATTCGATGCACGGCCTTAAGCCACATTATAATCAGATGGCTAAGTGACCGCGGCTCAAGATTGGTCAAGATAATTAGAAACACGGATGGACTAGAAGAAGAAAAAAGAGGGTGAGGTCACTGAGGTGTAGGGGCAAAAAATATAACAAATTCGTGCACGCATGAAACCGTACCGGTGTATGGTGTGTGTGTGACTTTATTTAGTCATGCAGTCATGCAACATGCATCTGTCTGCCTCAGTGTATGACGTACTATGCATCTAAGGATCACATAGTCAAACATAGCCAGACATGCATGTCTTTGCCTCCTTGCCTGACTGCATACCCCACAAAAAATGTTGAGTCGACCCATCTCTAATGTTAGATGTACAGTGCACATTACATGTCTATGACAGCAGTAAAATACTCGTGCAGCCACATACAGCATGGTCGCAGGTACCGCAATGCATTGGTACATGTATCAATAAATGTTGTTTTTTTTTGTGGTAAAGGCAGTTTATGTCATAGGTATGTGTGCAAGAACACGAACTGTACAACACAGCCCTCCTACCCTCCTATCTTTCTTATCTTCTCTCTCTCTCTCTCTCTCTCTCTCTCTCTCTCTCTCTCTCTCTCTCTCTCTCGTCCTTTTTCTACCCATAACCCAAATATGAACCACAGCTCTGCGAAGAATGCGAGATGGTTTATGCTCAGCTTGATTATTTCGATTCATCAGCTCATCACCCGTGCGAAAAGCTTGCCAAAACCTTGTATCGTGTAATCATTTTGGCGTTAGACTAACCGAGAACGTTTCGAGTATACAACAGGCTTTGACTTGGATCTGACGCATGCATTGCTCTCTAGTTTCTACCGCTCTAGGTCTTTAGACAGAATTCCTATGTCTGTAAGGGGAAAAAATTGACTAAAAGATGAAAAAGGATTACTGGAAAAACCCCGAGAGTAATTTTGAAGTACAGAATGATGGTCTGATTCGAGTCTTAAGTTGAGTGATTTATCATCCCAAAGCGATCAATTGATATTAATATAATGAGTTTTACTTATACCTACTGGGTGTTGTTAAATACTATTTCTATGATCAAACGTTCTATACAGTACTTTTGACTTTGATCTTTTAAGCCTGTGAGTTGTATCTGGCGCATTTATCATAATCAACAAGGGATTGTCAAGCGAAATAAAAACATAAGTGAGGTAGGGTTATGCTACTTTCCCTAACCAAGGATGAAGAAAATGTCTCTTGGTTTTAAGACATAGTTGTAACAACCACCGACCCAGCCAGAAGGATTAGAATATCGGCTTCCGACACAGGAGGTCCGTGGTTCGAGCACTGGAGATTTCGCCCCCTACAGGCCGGGTCGGTGTCAGTTTAATGTGAGCGGTTAAGTCATGGTATCCTCGCCCTGTCTTGTGTGGCAGCACATACAATTGTTAAACGTCAGTCTTCGGGATAATATTGTGCTCAAGTTGGACGTTGATGATGATCGTGATGATGATGATGATGATGATGATGATGAGGATGATGATGATGATGAGGAGGAGGAGGAGGAGGAGGAGAAGGAGGAGAAGGAGGAGGAAGAGAAGAAGGACGTATATGCACTGATGTACTTACACATTTGGGAGGCTCCTGTCCCCGCCCGAGCTCCGAGGCTTGGGAGGCCGCCCCTCCGTGGCCGAAGCCCGAGCCTGACGGGGGCTGGTTGGCGCAGGGCCGGGCCGGGCAGTATGCGCAGATGGCCTCTATCGTGTTCTGGTTGGCGGCAATCTTACTCCCCAGCGCCGCCATCACGGCCGGGTTGACGCTCTTCCCGTGGGCCAGGACCTCCTGGCCGCCCAGATGGTACCCGCCGTGGTGACCGGTAAACGCCTGGCTTGTCGGCCGGTGGTGTCCGGAGATCCCCGAACTGTCGCCCGAACCGGAGCCAGTCCCGCCGTCCCCCGAGCCGTTTCTGTCCCAGGACATCCACATGCCGAAGAAGACGCCGAAGCTGATGCCCATGACGATGTTGAGCATGATGGAGAAGATGAGCGCGACCTTGAGCGTGCGGCTGTTGAAGGAGCCGGACACCTGTCGCATGAGGCGGTGCGCCTTGTTGCTGAGCGCGGGGAAGCTCTCGCTGATCTCGTTGATGCAGTTCTCGGCGTCCTCCGTGGACACCTGTCGCTCGGCGATGCGGGAGTGGCCGCGGCCCAGCTTGGACTTGTGCGGGGCGCTGTGGTGGTGCTGGTGGTTCTGGTGGTTCTGGTGCTGGAGGAGGTGGGCCGGGGCTTGCTGGTGGGGCGCCAGGCCCGTGTGGTGGTGACCCATGCCGAAGCCCAGGCCGCCCGGCCCGCCCCCGCCCCCGCCCATGCCGTTAGGGGACAGGGCGCCTGTCGTGGTGCCGTTGTTGTTGTTGGTTGCGGAGTCGAAGGTGACGCGCGTGTCTTTGGCCATACTGGTGATGGATGACGGCTCTGTGATGCTGGGGGAGGAGAGAGATGGAGGAGTTTATTCAGATTGATTGGATTTAGAGAGGTATGGAGGGAGGGGGAGAGGGAGAGAGAGAGGGAGGGAGAGCAAGAGAGGAGAAGAACATGCCAGGGCACAAAAAGTGAAATAGTGAATGGGGTCCATATAAGGAGAGAGAGAGAGAGAGAGAGAGAGAGAGAGAGAGAGAGAGAGAGAGAGAGAGAGAGAGAGAGAGAGAGAGAGAGAGAGAAAGGAAATTGATATAGAACTAGCAACGCTAGAATAATGCTGAGACCACATAGTTGTAAGAAACCAGACACAAACATTGAGCAAGACTTAAACATAAATATAAAAAAGGGCCAACTTCAGCCCCCAATGTTGACATAGCATATCCACAACCACACACTAAACACACATACGTACTGGGGAGCTGTGTGGGGGGAGATTCGTGGGGAGCTTAAGGTGTAGGGGTGGGGGTCTTAACTACAAGACCAATCAATATAATGTACCGACACTTAGTCTGCACTGTGCTTCCAACTCCGCTCACATGGGTTTATAAACGGTTGAGTACGTCAATCTACTACCCCAATCACTGTTCAGCAGACTCTACCTCCTCCACAGAGCAGGCAGCAAACTCAGTACATGTGCAGTGTACGTATGTATATATATTGCAGCATATCTTCTGTCTACTACACAGTGTCTATGATCTAGACCACTGTTTAAATAGTTTGTTTCTTATCATTGAAGTTATAAATCCGATGGGTTTGGCCAGCTTTTTGATTTATATCAGAGAACTGAGGTCTGAATCATTACTTAATCTAAGGGCTTAATTTTTTTTTCATTTATTATTTTTTTACATTAATCATTCGAAACACAGCTTTCGTCTCAATCTGTCTACCTGGTCTGTGTGTTTCACAGTGTTCTATACGCCCTATTTGTCTCTCTAGCTCTACGCATGATGTTTATGTCTCTATCTCTCGTTATAGCTCACACTCCCTCTCTCTCTCTCTCTCTCTCTCTCTCTCTCTCTCTCTCTCTCTCTCTCCTCCCCCCCTCTCCCCTGCATCATCAGCTGATCCAGAGGCCCGCCCTCGAGACGTGACGGAATGCGGAACATGAGGAACCAACCGGAGGAGGACAGTAGGGATGGGAATGGTGAGGAGGAATAAGGAGGAGGGAGGAGATATCTCGGGGCTAGCCAAGCCTTGTGAGCTCACAAACAACAATACTGTATGTACAGCATTGCAGCCGGCAAGTGCTAACAATTTAACCCCCCCCCCCCTTTTTTTTTTCTAGGAAAAATGTTAAGCTTAAATTCTATAAACAATCGGCGGCTATTTCGTGAGGATTTGTATTGCAGGGCTAAAAGGGAAGGGTGAAGTGAGGAAGAGGTTGGGGGTAGATACAGAGAGAATGAGAGAAAGAGAAATATAGAGAGAGGGGGCTTGAGAGATAAAAGAAGGAAGACAGAGTTAGATAGATAAATAGATACAGACAATAAGGAGAGAGAGAGAAAGAGAGAGACAGAGAGAGAGGCAGGAGACACAGAGAGAGAGAGAGAAAGAGAGAGGCAGAGAGACAGACAGAGAGAGAGAGAGAGAGAGAGAGAGAGAGAGAGAGAGAGAGAGAGAGACGGAGCGACATGGGGAGAACTTGTCTAGCCGCCTGTGTTTATTAAACAGATTTGTAGAAGCGTTTAGCGGGCGGTGGCTAAAACAGGGTTAAAACAGGGGTACCTACATAAGATATATATACAGAGAGTATGAGCCCCAGAGAGACAGAGTGGAGAAACCAGGACTTACGTCTCAGCCGATCGTAAAAAGTCAATACAAAAAACATACTGGGAACAAATTAGTCAATAACAGTATCGGCCTACAATGACTAGGTTTGCAATGACTAGAGTCGAACTGAATAAATCTGCTATCCAGGTGTGTCTTTAACTTTAGTACAGATTGTACGGCCGTACCAACTACCCTAATTGTTTATTACCCTCTTAGTCTTTGCCCGTCAGACAAAACTACAAAGACGCTGGGTCTAGCTCTTTTGGGGCGGTTTTGAAGTGTTTACACTCTCTCTCTCTCTCTCTCTCTCTCTCTCTCTCTCTCTCTCTCTCTCTAGACCTCTTTTACTTCTTCTTCAAGAAGTAAGACAGATAGGACAAAACATAATATTTTATAACCCGCGGTCATGCGCACTAGGATGTCTATGCATTGGTTTGTCAGATAAATCTTCTTTCAAAAGAGGTTGATGTTGATATTCTATTGATAATAAAATGTGCGGACAAATGACGTCTGTTTTTAGTGT
>RQTK01000788.1:56578-64078 GCA_003991915.1 Elysia chlorotica | reverse complement strand
AGAGGCGCGGGTGAAAAGTAAAACCATCATTCATTGGACGATAACTAGATCTAGACCTAACACAGAGTAGACACGAACATTACTCTGAGATGGGCTAGATCTATGACACGGCTGAGGTACAAGTTGACCCTACCGTAAAGTCAACTGTGGATGGACCCTGGATCACGGATCACGGATCACGGGGCACGACCGAGAGAGAGAGAGAGAGAGAGAGAGAGAGAGAGAGAGAGAGAGAGAGAGAGAGAGAGAGAGAGAGAGAGAGAGAGAGAGAGAGAGAGAGAGAGAGAGAGAGAGAGAGAGAGAGAGAGAGAGAGAGAGAGAGAGAGAGAGAGAGAGAGAGAGAGAGAGAGAAAGATCCGGTTCGATGTAACAGCGACGAACTCGGACCCCCTAAGGGTTATATTGCGTCACGCCTAACAGATGAGGATGGGGAATTCCCACGATCTGGCCTGACACTGGCCACTGGCCTGGGCCATCTGACTCAAACTTGAAGGGTTTTTCCGGGGGCGCGGTTGTCCAGTGGTAGACAGCAAAGCTTCTGATTGGGAAGTTGCGGTTTAATCCTCTAGGCCCCACGTCCCGAATAGTTCTATTTCTCTAACTCTATGGGTTCCCGTTCGCGGGACTTGCAACATTACTCTATATCTGTATTAGCCTATAATTACTAGATTCTAGACCTCTAGATCTATAGCTTTTTCCGACAAATTTAAGGGTTTATACTTCTCCCATCCCCATCTCACCTTTTTGTTACATGTACTTAATTTCATTTCCCCGATTACATTTTTGTGTTTTTTTTTTTAGCATAATAATGATATATCCAATCTAGATCTAGAATATAGGCCAGTTGTTGTTTTTTTAAGATACAAACATCGATCATAAAATAAGTTTGAGAACAAAATCCATGGTTGACTTCAACCACCTCTATCGACATTTTGCCAACCGGTCAAATGGTTTATAAATAGGGGGCAAACGTCGACCAAACGATTGGCCCGGTTGTGTGAATTGGTAGGCCTAGGCCTACAACTATGTTGATTAAAGATCTAGATCTAGATATATCTATGCTAAATACTAGATCTAGATATCTTTCAGAAAAAGGAAATCTATTCAAGCCATTTAAAAAAAATTAATTTAGATGTAGATTTAGGCCTTGGTTTATATTGATTGAGACATTGATCTAGAAATTAATTCAGATAGATTCTAGATCTAGATTTAGTTTCGTAGGTTATTGATCTATATTTTTTCACTGAACAAAGCTAAATACCATAGAGTCTAACCTGATGAGAAGAAAAACACGCACGATATGGTTTGGTAAATTCCAGGGGCAAAATCTGTAAGATCCGTCGTAGTCCGGAGTTGGTCTTTAATTCCCAGAAAAGAACAACTGGTGTGTGTCAAAATACTGGACCTAGATCTATATAGGCTAAGCAACAATCGAATCGCATCTAGATCTAGATCTAGATGTAGACCTAGATCTAGATTTTGTTCTAAGTTTTCAAATAATACTTAGAACTAAAACAAGAATATAGATTCTTAAAATTATCTGAGTAGACCTACACAGATATAGTCTAGATCTAATCTATGTTCTGATAAGCTATTGATATTAATCTATATTATTGTTCTCAGTGGTAAAACACAGCAACAACTTTCCTCACTAGCCTGTGTTATATGCCTAACATTTGTCCTGAAAACACTGAAATCTAACATGTAATTATTCACTCTAACGATCTTATTCAAAATAGGCATGCGTCTCATGTGCTGAATCTAACAGTAATGCCGGTCTGAGAGATCCTGTTTGTGACTTGCCTGTGGCACACTCGGGTGAGGAATGAAGCATGAACTGAGGAGAACTTCGCCTGCCAAGACAACCGAAGGGCCAGGCCTAGGCTAGCCCAGACAGTCTACAGTGGGCCTAGAGTAGACGGGGCCTGGTGTGACCTGGCTTGGCCTGTCGCTTACTCGAGAGGCCAGGGAATCCCGACGCCCAAGGCCTCCCCTCCCACCTGCCTGCAAGGGGCCTAAAGTTCGACCTAAGTCGAAAACCGTTGGGTATTTTTACACCGAACGCTGAGAGTTGCATGCAGTCTGGTTGGTGGGACAAACGCTAGACCTGTAGACATGTTGGCCTTTCGCCTTCACCCTCAGACTCGCTCCTCCCCCTCCAGTCTGCCGCTCCCGCCCCCACACCCCACATTGTTTTATATAAGTTTATATAATGAATTGCACATTATTAGAAGTAGTTTACCTGTATTTCTCTCTGCTATATTTTTTTTATTCCTTTTTTTACGTTAAATTTGAATATATATTGTATAAATACACGAAAAAAATTGTTTATGCTTTAACACGCAGTAACCTTAATTTCCTATTCAACTGAAATATTTATACATTAATTTAGAAGCCTTTTGTTTTACGCAATTGTATAATTTCCAATTATTATCAAATAACTTAAAATTTGCTACCTTCAAGTTAAGTGAGGGTATCCTCTGTCTATTCGTTGTGAAATAAATGCCGACTGATACAATTCTCTTTGATTCATAATCATTTCCTTCCAGCCCACAGTGTTGTCATTCAACATGACATGGCTTCGCGGAGACAAACTCCGCCATGCAAAGTGAAAACCAACAATGAAGATAAAGGTGAACATAGTGTGTTGCTATAACGGTGAGGCGGTGTGTGTCTTTCTTAATAATGGCGGCTAACTCGGTGTAGTACATACCAGAAGTGTTTGTATACTTTAAAAATGTGTGTATGTGTGTGTGTAGATCATTGAAGCCAGACGAGACGGGCCGTTAGTTTCCGCTAAGGCATGAATGAACCTTTGAGTGGTGGGGACACTCTCACAACATGGGCCAATCCCGAATCAAACCGATTATTGCTGGGGCTCTATCAGGGATGAAATCGCTCTCAAAAGCTCCGGGAAAGCCGTGGTTTTCCCGACTGGGATCGGCTTTTCCAACCCGCGCTGCGTGCGCCTTGCAGACTACAGTCAGCTGCAGTTCAAAATAAGTGTAGGTAACCACTCACCTCTGACCTCAGATTAGGGTCACAGAGCACTCAGGCAACGATCTGCCTTGCTCTTTGATATGAAAACAAATGAACTGCGTCTAGACAGTAAAATACAAATTGATTTAGCATGTCGTTCTCTGTAATACTAACTTTATATCTACCACATCTTTGTGATCATATTCCTATTTAAATATTTGACGATAGCCGATGTATTGAAGAGTCTATCAAATGAAATAGATATAAAAACTAAGGCTTTTAATTGGACAGGGAAACTAGAATTCGTAATCTGAACTTCCTTTTAATTCTTCCAGAGTCTTGTGCTCTCTCTTGTTCTCCTCTTTATACCCTTAAGATAGTTGGGATGAAAAAAAACAACAAAAAAACAATAACTAGCAAGCGCAGGCAGAAAACAAAGGCACCCACCCTTCACACGCAGGCACATATATACATACATACACGAGAGAGAGAGAGAGAGAGAGAGAGAGAGAGAGAGAGAGAGAGAGAGAGAGAGAGCGAGAGACAGACAGACAAGACAGCAAGACAGGCCAGAATGTCAAAACTAGATATAATAATAATAATAATATATGTTACATATATATGTGTATGTTTGTTAAGTCGTCATTTTTACTAATTGCAGAACCACCCATTGGCAAGGTTCATGATCTTAAAGATGATAGGATGGAGTTAGATGATGTTCCTTTGCCTGATGTTGTTGCAACATTTGTTAAACATTGTGACAGTATGGAAATCTTGCTCAGGTGTGTTAGTTAAGTCACCATTCTCATGCCCTGCATTACACTCAGCCCAGGTTTATTATTACGAAATTCGGGTGTCTTTGAAAATTAATGTTAGCTTAGATTAATATATTTTTAAAATTTTCAACAGCAAAAATGGAGATTAAAGCTCAGGAGAGGGAAAAGTCTGAAATAAACAATATGTTTTAAAGAAGATTTCATAACAAATAATTATAAAATGAATTATGATCTCCTTTGAGTTTGAGTGAACTAATGGGAGTATTCAACAATGAATTCTATAACGCTATAACATCTAAAGCAAGGTTATCTAAAAAGGTGTATAATAATTTTACTATATATCTAGTGATTATTAATATAATGCATACAAACCTTTTTTTTTTTTTTTTTTTTTTTTTGAATAGTTTTGTCACAAAAACACTTGACTTCTATGTTTATCTAATATATGCAGCAAAATCATTGCAAACATGTCCATCTGGTTCTAAAGGAGCATGTAATGCAATTTTATAAATATTGAGTAAGCACACCAAGTCTGTACACATTGCTACTTTAAGTATCTCTGCCTTCCATACCATACAGATAGGTAAGAGCACTCTAGTTGCATCTGTGTTAGTGAAAACAAACTTGGGTGAACTGTTACGGGAGTAAGGCTTAGAGCTTCCCTTTTTTTCAAACATTTATGAATTCCCCTTCTTTCAAAATTAAATCTCAAAATCTTCTATCAAATACTCATAATCATCACTGTTTATTCTTTTTACGAAAAGAAGATTTTGTCTTTTGCTTATATGTTGACATTATGTCCTTTGTATTCTCTATTCATGTGAGATTGTCGATTCAATTATGGCACTTTTCCGAGTGGACTTTAGCGGGAGGGGAGAACTGGCTGATCGGCAACAAAAGTTGGCACAACTGCTGTCACGTCTTCAGAAAATTGCTGAGGGTAGATATATGACCTGGTTGTGTTGAAGCCTAAAAAGTGATCTGATAAAATATAATGCAATCTATGTCCCAAACGAGAATAGTATATATTGATGGCTCTAGAAAGATTTGAATAAAGTCTCCTAAACTTAAGTATTGATAACTTCAAATCCGTGCAACAATTTGAACAAGTTCCTTTTTTTTTTTGGTTTTTGCAGAGATATTTATTTAACAATGTTTTATGTTTGAAATATTTTGATAGTGCATAATTATGTATTCGTTGCGAACTCCATAATTTCCTCAATTTGATATTTTGAGGATTTACAGGTCTAATTTTTCACTTTTTGACTCTTTAAGATAGTGGTTGTAAGCATACAGTAGCTGAATAAAAAGCAAAATGTTACATTTTCTTTTTTATATTTCAGAATACAATGTTGCATGTTTTGTAACCAATCAAATGACAGCTGATCCAGGGGCTACAATGTAATAATAATAATAATAATAATAATAATAATAATAATAATAATAATAATAATAATAATAATAATAATAATAATAATAATAATAATAATCGTTTTATAATGGGGCCAAGCGCAAAAATGATAAATATGGTAAAACCTTTAAAATAAAATGTGCATACTCTTTAGGTTATGCTACCACTATCCATTTAAATAAAACAAAATGATGGAAAATAAAAGATAAAAATGTGAATTTTTTAGAAGCAAATTGTCGCACATAAAACAGAACCTATAGAGTTTCTTTTTAGCGCGCAAATTTAACGCGTACTCTGCACCACAGACAAAGGAATTAAGACCAGAAATCATAACAGCCTATCGGTAGTGTACATATCAGTTTCCGACAAATGGCGGCAATTTCTATGATAACTCGGACAGCCATATTGGATTGAGGCCGAGGTTTGGTTAATTTCAAATTCCAGTCCACTGTAACTGTTGAAATATGCACCATAAATATTGTATTTTTTTTATTGTTCATGTGAATACTCAATTTTGATAAAATGTTTGATTACAATAGTGTTTACACAGAGAATACAAATTATGACAATAGTGAATCGCGCACTTTATCGTGAGCAAAGTATAGATACCCAAAAATGATTGTATAAATGCCCAAAGATGATTGTATATATACCCAAAGATGATTGTATAGGTGATTCTATAGATACCCAAAGATGGTTGTATAGATACCCAAAGATGATTATATGTATAGATTTAAACTATATCTGAAGCTGGAGCAAGCAAGATGCGCCCTCGCTTCCCCGGATTCTAACACTTTACCCCTCACACACACACCTCCTTATCCGTCCGATTGACTGGACCATGCGACCCCTCGCGCTCTAGAAAACTGTGGAGAAATCGTGAGTAAGCAAGGTCCAGGTCGGAGTTGCCCTTGAAATTCGTGAGTGAGTAACGGGTTTGGGAACTGCTCCGCTCTCGCCCTCCCCAGGTTCAAGAAAATAATATTGATATCAGACGATGTGTATGTCTTCCTTGTATTGATATATCGGGTGGTTTAAAAAACAAGACAAGACAATTTTGCAAAGAGCGGACATTGAGGAAGGGAGTGAGAGAGAGAGAGAGAGAGAGAGAGAGAGAGAGAGAGAGAGAGAGAGAGAGAGAGAGAGAGAGAGAGAGAGAGAAACAAAGAGACAGAGAGACAGAGAGACAGAACATACAGACAATGAGAGACAGACAATTAGACAGCGGTTATGAGCGAGAAACATTAAAAGAGTCTTGGAGACAGAGAAGCTAACAATTGGAACAACGACGGCACCAACCGAATGGACCATTTTTAGCGAAAATAAAATTAATGTGCCAATGCAAATCTACCATCTACATTGGGCATTTCGTATCTTAATAATCTTGTGCGGTTTTAGAGACCTTGGGATTCAAATAATTATTTTGATCCCAGCTCATTTATAACATGTACATGAATTGCCGCGAATGTGCGCAAAAAGGAGAGGCTAGGGGGTACATCATCATCATCAACAACAACAATAACAACAACAACAGCACGCTACAGTAATGTAATACTAGTATGAGACTCACCTCTCACTTAGCTTGAACTCCGGAGGGGACATAAGATCTGTGTGTATCAGGCCGCGCATGAAATGATTAACATCAGTTATTAGTAGAAAGCAGCAATAAGTGCCCTTGGTGATAGCTGTACACTGACAGTCAGGTGTAGATCTAGATCTAGTACTAGTGGTAGCTGGATCTGAGTCATGTACAGATCCTGCTTGGAAACTGCTGGGTGGATGAGAAGAAGAAAATAAATAGTAGAACTGGGGCATGTTTAATGTTTTTGTGGTTTATATACAATCATACAATGCGAAGAGTGCGACTCGTCATTCTTTCGTTTTATGAAGTTAGTTCTTAAATTAGTTTACCCCCCCCCCTTCTCTCTCTCTCTCTCTCTCTCTCTCTCTCTCTCTCTCTCTCTCTCTCTCTCTCTCTCTCTCTCTCTCTCTCGATCTCCCTCCATCCACGTATTAGCTGTTGGACATGTGCCTACGTTTTCTTTGATTTGGGAAACTTTGTATCGATTTATCAATTCCACTGAAGGCTCTCTGCAATCACCGTCACCGCTATTTCTACCATCAACCCTACTCATACTACCACAACCATTACATTTTATGTCACCATTTTAATCATATATTTATTATAAGAAGAGTTGTGTACTTTTTTTAATTATCAAAACAATAGTGTAATTATTGTTGTTTTTATTAAATGATAATAATAATAATAATAATAATAATAATAATAATAATAATAATAATAATAATAATAATAATGATAATGATAATAATAAG
>RQTK01000788.1:35859-56430 GCA_003991915.1 Elysia chlorotica | reverse complement strand
ATTATTATTATTATTATTATTATTATTATTATTATTATTATTATTATTATTATTATTATTGTTATTATTATTAGTATTATCATCAACATCATTACAAACTAGTACTGAGAGACTCGGGGCCATGGGCCGGAGACTATAAACGCCTTTTTTTTCTCAATTATCTGATTTTCTGGGGACCCCTAAAACGAAGTCTAGGGGAACACCATCTAGATCTAGAGGGACATGGCTACTGGTTAGAGAAAATGTGCAGACTGTAATACATCAAACACGCCCCTGAACCTTTCTTTTTAACCCACACCCATCACAATTAGATTGATATAAACATTGTTTTGATTTATGTCGATGACTTGTTTACTATCCCATGTAATTTTGTTTTAAAAATGCGTTTTATGAATTGTGTACGATCCCATGTAATTTTGTTTTAAAAATGCGTATTATGAATTGTGTACTATCCCATGTAAATTTGTTTTAAAAATGTAAATTATGAATTGTGTACTATCCCACGTAATTTTGTTTTAAAAATCTGCAATATACTGTATTGATAAATAAACCACGACCCAGCTCTACAAATTCATAGTACAGTCATTGAAAGATGCCGCGCTAAATGTTCAAGTCACAAAAGAAAAACATAAGCAATACTTACTTTACAGTCTTGTTTCAGGACTTTCTCTAGGGATCTGTCCTTTATCCAGTGGCGGCTCGTGCCTTAAAAAACAAGTCGGGTAAAAAAAAAAAAAAATAAGAGTACGGCTACACCAAGCTAAACCAAGAGTGGGTCGACAGTATCATAAGACAAAGTTGTCGATCATGATATAAAAAGACCAAGCAACACAGATGACAGCCGAAGCATGTGATACCAGAATAAAAGGTCACAAGTCAGCAGGGAATCGCTCTTAGCAAATACAAGCAAACCTAGATTCTGAATTGACCAGCTATCTAGATCAAAATGTACCAAAAGATTATACGAATAGCTAAAATTTAAAATATTTAAAAAACTAAGCTGATTTCATATATCATTTTTATTGTGACCCTATTTTATTACTATCTGAGACTAAATATACTACTTGGATCTATACTTATGAAGGCATTCTGGAGAAAAGTGTGTTTAAAGTTTTGAATCGAGAGCCAAAAAACAATGGCGGTCGTCCAACACAGATCAAGTTTTGCCTCCCCATAACAAAACACAGAAACCGTCGTGCGACGCGGAAGCTGGTAACCGTCGAACGACAGCCGGTATATCTTCAGAAACGATTAACCACTAAAAAATGGATCTCCGCATATTGCCTGTGTATGGCCAGGATGCATGTATGAGTTGGTATATTTTCAGCTTAATGGGACTGGCTGAGACATGAGTCATGGTGCCCCCGCCCTGTCAGTCTTGGGGTCCGTCCACAATAAAGCCAATATAGTGCTTAACTCACGGGCAAATTGACAGTTTCACTATATAAAAAAGTATAATCAATAAAATTATCTTATTCCGCGACTTGATTACATAACAAAAGTAAGAAAGTAAGAATATAAGATTACCCGGTACACTAAAAGATTGTAATAACTTTCTGCAACAACAACAACAACAACAACAACAACAACAACAACAACACAGTTAATAATAATAATAATAATAATAATAATAATAATAATAATAATAATAATAATGATAATAATAATAATAATAAGATTACACTAAATGATAATGATAACTTTTTGCAACAAAAACACGGTTATAATAATAATAATAATGATGATGATGATGATGATAATGATGATGATAATGTTCCTTACTTATTTGTGAAGGCAGTTTTGATCATTCTGACGAGTCTTAAAACTTATCAATGACTCTCTAATTTAAATCCGGATACTCAGCGATGAATTCCTAGTGCGTTGTTTATACAGTCAGTGCAAATAAGTAGATTCTAGATCTAGTAAGATCACAATGAAAAAAGCCAAATAATAATTATTAAAGTATTCTTGATAAGTATTCCACAGTTCAGACAGCAACAATTATTGACAAGTGACAATGTAGTGCACACCTTCTCAATGCAACAATTGCACTCTAAAAAGCAAAACAAACAAGCGAATGTGTGTACTTAGGCTAAGAACTGTTGAACAAGATATTCTAGGCTAACACTGTCTGTTGGAGTTTGTGTGTGTAGAACTGTGAACTGTTGATAGACGGCAACCCAAATTTTCTTAGATGCCTGAAAATGACACCGCCTTGGCCCATCCCTTTGTGGCCTGTCTCACAGACTCGAGGCCTATCTTGGGTTATAGTTATTGTATTGCCTGTTTAAACTAATGCTAAACCATATTTAATTCATCGCTGGTTTTAATCTTGTAGGTTAAAACAATAAATATATCATTGTACATCAATAGAGGGCCTATATGTATATATTAAAATTATATATTTAAATTAATCTTATTACTAGAGATTTGCTCGAATCGATGCAGACGCCTATAGTGATAACTTCAAGAAATAAAAAAGAATTTGGTTCAAGATATCAGAAAAATTAGCCAAGTCGGGCTAGCCCCACTTGGCTTATTATAAAGACATGGAAAGCGTTAGGGTCAAAGTCCAATTTTTGTATTAGGAGTACTACAAGGAGGTTGGGCAAATTCACATTAGCCCACCTTGGTGAAAGGGGACTCTACTCGGCACTGAGATGTTGAAACTTAAAACAAGAGTTACGCTGACGTAAATCTAAACCAATAATAATTATGGTTTAATCTCTTTTAGTTGCAGAGTCTGACGGATACATTTATTAATGATTTTAATATTTGTCATATTATTTTGTACATTGTATTTTTGTAAAACAACCCCTTCTTAATCTTAGTGAAACAGGTCGGGCACTGCCCACCCTGCCCAAAGGCACCAGCCGCCCTTGCCTTTATCCAGTTTGCGAATAAAATGAAAGGTCTGGTGAATCAACTAAGGATTGTGTGTTATTTATAGTTCTGGAAATATCCGTATGCGGTATCCTTTTCCTTTCGAATTATGTGATGATGAAACAGACCTGTATGAAAAAGTAAAAAGAAAAAATATTAGTATGGAAGATATCTAATATTGGATAAAAACGAAGGACAAAAAGCCCATAAGAAACATAAAAAGCCCTCTCTCCTAAAACGGATTTAACTATTACAAACACGAAAAATCTCAGATAGTTTCGTTATAAAGATAAATCAACAACAACAACAACAACAACAACAACAGAAACCAACAAATGACTTGTTTAAATGGTCTTATATGTCATGCATGAAGTATCGAAAGGGCTGCCCACTTGTATACACCCCTCTCTCTCCTCCTACATACACACACACGCTTGAGTAGTCTACTTAAACCTAGCCATGCCTATGTTGAACAAAGCTACATGTAGCCGATTAAATAATGCATGTGCATGTACAAACAAATATCGATACATCGGAATAATCGGCCTCTGGTGCAAATCACTCGGAGGTGGAAAAGTGGACCAGTCGTCAGAACTCTAGAGTCCTTGTCTTCTGACTTTTTTTTTTTTTTTTCTTTCTTATATTCGTATAAAAAAAAACACCAACAACATGCGTGCGTCGTTCCAACACACATAATAATGTGAATAATGTGACTGAAGTCCATGTAATCATTGGACAAGAGAGAAACGTACTATAGCACATAGCTACATACAGTTTACCTCATCATCACATTCGTCATCATCATCATCATCATTATCATTATCATTATTATTATTATTATTATTATTATTATTATTATTATTATTATTATTATTATTATTATTATCACCACCACCATCACGAGAATCGCCAGCATGGTCATCATAATCAATTGACGTCATGTTTGACTAATCTTCACTGCATCACCATGTTAATGTACTATAAGCTTACTAAAGGCACGCCCAAGATGAAGAACAGATCTAGAATCTACATCAGTTCTGAATCTGACTATCTATACAGGGAGAAGCAACAGGTGCTTCAATGTATCATTGCCACAGCCCAGTTGATCCCACTGACAGAACAGATGTGTTACATACCTGGTTAGAAAAGCATTGATAAGGCGGTTGAGGTTTTAATCTTTCAGATGATTATCTTTGGGTTTTCCCAGCACTTAATGCTTCAATTGGCCGTTTGCGTCTGCCAATCCACAGTGTGCACGGTGTGCACGGTGCGCAACTCTAAAGATGGTGCAATATAATGAATGAAAACACAGTCACGTAAATTACGATTTTTTGGCGAAAGTTTGGCAACTCTAGTACATGTATAGATATCATTAGCAACGATAAGCGATGAACACAGGTTTTTGTTTTTTTGTTTTGTTTTGGATGGGTGCGGCCTTATTAATGGTGAAAATATGTTGATAAGCGTTTAAATAAATGACATGCTTAACCTAGTTTGTTTAGATCTAGAACAAGGTCTTATTTGAACTAAATATATCTTTTATGAAGTTTAAGTTTATGACTTTCAAGGATTCGGGTTAAACAATAAACAGAACATTCACGATAAAAGAGTTTAAATCAAAACAAGCTTATCATTTAGTTTGTGTCTAGGAGCTTAATAGAATAATGCGTTTTTTCAATTTAAATCGAGCAGCTAGCATTTGATGAGGGAAATTATCTTTAGAGAAAAAGCGAAATCAACGTTTCACCCACGTGGACCCAACATGTCCATGTGTATCAGACCTGGATATGCCGTAGCTTCTATAATCGAATAAGTCACATTAATACATCCCGGCTTAGGAAAAAAAAAACAACAAAGCTGCCATTCTTGCTAATAATTTGCGACAGCGTATTGCCCGATCTTTCGACATCTATAAATCTATCTCTAGATATAGTAGCCTAACGAATAAATCGGAATAATCAAAGCAGAATTACAATAATGGGATTTGGTTTCCTGTTGTATCACAATGTAAGCCTGCAATCTCTAATTAGTTTTTGAGAGTCGGGTAATTACAACGCTGTAGTAAGCTTACGATGACGAATAAGATGACTTAAGACGAATAATTGTAGACCTACGCTACGGCGGCATTGTACTTACGGACCTTGGTCTTCCCACTACAAACACATCCAACGACTAACGGCGTCCATGAGGAAACTGTTGTTAATACATGAATGTACTTACCACACGATTGCTAGTAGAAACGGAATAACCTGAAAAAAAATGGACACAATAATCACGACACTCGCGTCACACTTGCACTATCTTCACATTCAAGAAAATAAAGAAGAGCGATCTTAATGGAACACATATACACACACACAAACATAAAACATAAAAAAAACACATTTCTAATTGGATCCATTTGAAATACTAAACGTTTCATCCACAATAGTTTTACGATCTATATAATTATTATCCCAGGGTGATAAAAATACAACAACCTAAAGCTAGCAACTACGTAGACTGAACACAGGGGGCAAAGGGAAACAACCCATTAAAATATATTCTTCCTAATACTAGAGGGGCCACAGTGTCTCGTAATTCTTTTATGAAGGGGAAGTAACCGTATTTTAAATGATCGAATAATAATCATACAATGTAGTTTTCACGCACAGTTGTATTAAATTAAGATTTGCAAAGCTATATAGATTTAGAAGTTTTATGAGTTGAGTAGATTCTATATGATAAGTTAAACTAGTTTAGTTCCTTCGCTTAGTATCCGTAACACTCAATATTTTATTCCGCCGCATTTTAGTTACCTTATGAGAGATAAAATACCGAAATTAATGCGAATTCCACTTTGAATTATTGCAATAAAAACTATGACACACAACTGGCATCAAAATATTTGATTAATTTATTTATATCAGTACTTAAATACTAACAAATGGAATTCGATTTTAATAGATATAGAAACTTTTATTTTGAGCTTTCAAAATCTAGAGCAACGCGCTTTGGTGGCAATAAAACCAAAATTGATCGAGGACCGCGCTAAGATTTTTAAAAAATCTGATAAGTATTAAAACCGATTTTTTACGTTCTAAAACTATATAAACAAACACAGATTGAACCTTTTTGCGATAGGCCTATACAATTTTTTTTTAAAGTTCTAAACGGTTCCGTTATCTTGTTGTAAAAAAACGCTAAAAAAAAAAAAAAGAAACAAAAAACGAAAAATACACAAAAAACGGGTGAATGAATTGAAAACTTCGACGTTAATGAAATTATCCTATCTCTGTTCCTCATCAACCACGAAATTTTGAAAATTCACAGAAATAACTAGCCTGTTGTAAGAATTGAATCAGTAGAGCTCACGATATTTTGCAGCACTGCCAAAGATAAGGTTTGAATCCAATGTAAACTTGTAGCAGCGTGTGCCTGTGAACTGCCAACTGTGAAACTCCTAGACTCGGAGACTGAGACTCAACCTCCTGTAACGGTCACAGTGAAGTATTAGTGGATCGGCTCACCCTCAAGCTTATAAACCTGGAGATCACTGGTACTGGTAGAGACTGTGACTAGAGTCTAGACTGTGAGACACTGACTGGCTCTAGAGTGAGAGTCTTAGTACCACCAACAGGCCAAGCCAGGCAGGTACCGGGCGCGCGAGACAGCACAAGACAGATGAGACAAACTCCGTACCGTAGCCACACTAGCAGGCGCTCAGTGGTGCTGTTTGCCGGTTGTCTTGACTGTTGGAGGTAGAGGTGGGGATCTAGGACCGCCGACTGACAGGAAAAGCTGAATGTGAATGACTTGAATGGGCCGCCTGCGCTTTATGTGTGGGAGTCAAGCGTGGCGAAACTAATACGGCATGACTGGGACCGCGCGGCGGACTGTGAGTCCGACTGTGCGTCCGTGTGCGTCCGTGTGCGTCCGAGCGTGTGTGTGGGGGGTTGTGTGGGACAGGGGGAGGAGTGTGGTGGAATGTGTGGGAGTAACGGTTTTGGGGGGAGAGGGAGTTGGGAGATTAGGGAAGTGTGAGGGAAGGGAGGGACAGTGTGACGGGACGGCAGTTGTCGTCAGGCCCAGAATGGGGAGTTTAGTGGGGTTGGGGGGGGGGATAATAATAATAATAATAATAATAATAATAATAATAATAATAATGATAATGATGATGATGATGATGATGATGATGATGATGATGATGATGATAATGAATGAAAAATAAAAAAAATCACCGGTAATTTTCAGCAACACTTAACGAGGAATTCAATGACCGAGCGATCAAGTGGAGAGACAGAGACTCAGGGAAAGTCCCGCCAAAACAAGCTTAGTCCAGCTATAGGAAGTCCTCACTCACTCTCAGTCAGCTATTCTGGGAGCCCCGTCTGCGTGTGTGTGTTTGTCTGTGTGAGTGTGTGCCCCACTACCGCCCATGACTCCCCCTATCGGTCCCATATCGCCCGACTAGGAAGTGGCGGGATCAGTTTCAATCGCCCGAACAGGAAGTCGTGGAAGCGCGCAGGCACACTTGATCATGAGTGGGGCTGGTTCGAGTCCCAGAATTGGGCGTACTAAATTTAGAAAATAATATCAACTAAAAAATGTCGTTTTTGCCCTTTAAAAAAAAAATTTCCATCCATTTTCTTCACTGCTTCTTTTATTTTGTTTTTATTTTTTGTTGGCTTCTGTTTCGGTTGGTTCCGGGCGTTAACACTGTGCCGGCGCCTGTGATAAGAAGCGATGAACCAATATCAGTTTTCTATTGCGAAGAACGGCTTTCTACATAAAGCTGAATTAAGCTCGGACAGTTGCAGGGGTTAGCTTGCATTTCTTTTCATATACTGTAGGTACACGATAATGTGCTTTGCAAAGAAAGAAAAGAAAAAAAGAAGAAAAGAAAAAAGAAAGAAGAAAAAAAGGGAGAAAAAAAAAGAAAAAGAAAGGAATGGAAAAAACAACAACAAGAGGAAAGCAATAACACCAGCTTGAAAACAACAGTATGCGCCCGATAATGAAGGGTGGAAATATACTAACAAACACACATACAAGAAAAATAAAAAATAAAAACATCGAAATAAACAACATTCTTAGTATTATTAAACTATTATACACGTAGACGTAAGAATGAAAAGAGATTAAGGGGGTTATACATATGGATGGAAATAAGCTCCGCCCACAGGGTTCTAATAATAAGAACTATGTGGCACCGTCATAAACAAAGATGAGGAGAGAGTGGCAGCCGCCGCTGATTGACAGTTCCACTCAGCCTCTGGACAGGGCACGCAATGCTGTAACGTCGCAGATTTCTGGTACATGTGTATAGAGACACTCAAAGATGCGCAATATGAGGATCAAGAAGGTATTTTGGACAAAAGAACAAAACAATATCCTAAGCTCTGGTGTCTAGCATCTCTGCTTTGTTGAGATTGACAAGAAGTCGGCGGGAGATGCGAAAGATTCCGTGTCTGTCCACTGATGTACGGCCCGATCGGGTGCCACACTGATTTAGATTTGGAGGGATATTTTCGGCGTGAAGACAATTACGTAACGTAAATGGTTGCCGTGTTCGTCGCATCTATATTACCATGTTATCACACTACCATACTATGGTACTATCTAATTTACTATCATAGATCATTCACCACAGACTGTTGGTACGGCTCTGTTCACCGGTTTCGTAAGAGGGGAGGAGGGAGAGATAGAGAAAAAAAGAAATAGAGAGGGAGAAAGAGATAGAGACATAGATAAAGAGATAGAGATAGAGAAAAAAAAAGAGAGAGGGATAGAGAGAAAAAGAGAGAGTATAATAATAATTATAATAATAATAATAATAATAATAATAATAATTGGGTTCTGGGGATGAAGAGAGGGGTATGACTATGACGGATAAAAACAGAAGAGGGTTGCACGCTGAGCGCCAGGCGTCAGGTCCCGCGCCCTGGGGTGGGAAGGAGAAGTGAGGGGGGGAGGAGGTGGAGGTGGAGGAGGAGGAGGGACAAGGAATCGCTAGTCGAAATCCCAGCTAGCGCGCGGTAGATCTTCTAGAGCTGTTTTGTAAACACTCATTGCGATATATCGGGACAGCAAAGTTTGAAGTTCCCGGCCCTGAATCGGCGCCGAGGAGGATCTTTTAGTACAGGCTATGCGATCTCCGCAGCGATTACGGATGACCTAATCAAGACGTTAAAACATTGCGATTGGTGATGGATCCCTGGCTCCGTAACTATCGGACCGAGCTCTGATTGAGGTCCGGAACAGTTTCCCGGAACTAGCGTTTTGGTTCTCACCAGGGGCCCCGTTACGGCAACTTGCGATCTGAGAGACACTAGACCAGACCACTTCACAGTGTCTCTTCATCCGACCAGAGCTTATCCTTTAAGGCTTGGGGTGCTGTTTTGTAAACACTCATAGAAAGATAATGTACATGTATTAGGACAGCAGAGTTTGAAGTTCCTGTCCGGGTGATTGGTATCGAATCGCCGCCGCAGAGGACCATTAGACGCCTCGCGAAAATGGGGCTCATAGAGACAATGCAGACGACGAGAAACGGAATCTGCACCATAGCCTTATAAAAAATATGTTTTAACTTAATATGTCGAGGATCCCCTATTGCGCTGGGTGCTAGGTGTCTCAGTAGCTAGTATTCTGAAATGATGAACTGGGCGCCGAGATTCGAATCTCAACGAGAATTGCTGTCCATAAAAAATAAGGGATCATAATACCATTATGCTAAAGCGGACAACCCGCAGATGCCGGCATTTGAGAACTCAGTCGCTAGATTGTCAGGCAAATGATCGGTTCCTAGGTAATGATGAAAAGTATTGTGTCGCCAAAGCAAAGTTTTGAATTGCGCGAGATGCAACCTCTTCTGTTATAGAAAGTGGAGCTCTCTGCTAGTTTTCCACCTACTTAGTTCTCCAAAGTGCTCACATGCCGACGGAACCTCAGAATTGGATACCCAGAACTTCGCTAGGAGAGAGCCATTCCATACGTTAAATTTCTTCGGTGTTCATCCTCATGGACTCATGGAGTGCTGTGTTGGTTGGCGTTGGTGACCATGTCCGCCCCTGTCTCTCTGGCTATAACTAACACGTCGACCCCTTTGCTTCCACAGATCCATTTTACTATATACGTATATACGTGTCCTCCTCTCATAAGACACTTCAGTTTGTCTTCTGTGTTGTCCATGAGACGTTGAGCATTCTGCGGAGGAACCACATCTCAGTTGATGTGATACGTTTCTCCAGCTGTTTTTTCAATGCTTAGTCTCGCGGCCATACACACCAACGACTGAATGTACAAAGTACTTGAGGATTATTTATGTCACATTGAGGACTTGCTATTGGCTATTATGTTTCATTTGCTGCAATGTCTGTTTGGCTCGCCATTTTCTTATTTTATTTTCTGTATCGCATTTTGTGTATTCTGGAATTCTGTTATATCATCACCCCTTAGTATTAAAAATGTTACATCTGCCGAAAGTCGTAAGTACTACCATTCAATTTGCTTAAGGAAATTCATCTTTTGGACTGGTCATCACCGTTGTCTGAGTTTGACGTTCTCTAATTTTACCGAAGGGTCCTATACCGAGACGGGTCCACTAGCTGAGAATTTGATCTGCGAAACTTCTGCCATGAATTCAGGAACCAAACTTACCGGTGTGACGAAAAAATCAAATTAAATGCTGCCTGTGGACGTAGAAGGAGTTACCCCCGTAAAGGATCCCTCATTGGAGAGACAAAGAGAGAAAGGAAGAGGGATTTATGAGATACCCCAGCTCTCTAGAGAGAATTAGAAGACTTCGCAAGGATCGACGTGGTCTAACGCTATAACGCCAGGCTTTAAATCGGAAGGCGGTGGGATCGAAATGGTTTCTACCCACTAGTTTAGCCAGTTTCAGTAGCATTGGGCCACCTAGATCCTGGAGAATCCAAATCCGAGGTTTGGTAGACGTATAGACAACTAAAGAGGTGGCAAAGTAGTGAACATCTGCGCTTTCTATGATCAAAGTTAACATTTTAGAAAGAGTTGCACCAAGCGCATTGCATGTATACCTTTACTTTGCTTAACGCAACCCTGGTTTTTTCATTCTAGTCAATAAGTCATAGTCGGGTTGAGCAGTAATAACACGTAAAAGGGTACATAATTTAGAAATAATAATTAATTTAATCTGCCCGATCTGAACTTTGTTTCACTTTTCTTTAAACATTGAACTGTCTCAAAATCGTGCTTAGCATTGATTTCATTTCTGTTTAAGTGAAAGAGCAAGAGTAATCTTCAAAAGACACAGTTTAAAAATATTTGGGCTATTTGATGTTATTGGAATTAATTATTTGTTTTGAAATTCTCGAACTCCTGATGAGAGTTTTCAATCATGAGAAAAAAAAAGCAGATTTGAAAAACACATGTTAGATAGATAGAAAGATAGATATATAGATAGATAGATAGATAGAGAGAGAGAGAGAGAGAGAGAGAGAGAGAGAGAGAGAGAGAGAGAGAGAGAGAGAGAGAAGAGAGAGAGAGAGAGAGAGAGAGAGAGAGAGAGAGAGAGAGAGAGAGAGAGGAGAGGGAGATAGAAACAGGCAGAGGAAGAGAAAGATTTTAGCCTCCTGACAAAATACATTTACTTGACCAAATTGAAGGAAAAGAAATACGTGAACATCGTGTAAAAACAAATAAATTAAGAACTAAAGAAGAAAGCAAAGGGCACACTACTAAATCAAATGCAGTGTAAACTCCAAGACCCAAAGATTTGAACTCCACTCTTGAATCGTAATACTAATCATGTGACTATTTTTATGGGCGGGGTCAATCCCTTCGACGTCAAAAGACAGGGGCGAGATCGCAAAGAACTTGACCTGTTGCATCACAGAGTGTATCCTGCGTAACACTCAGGTAGCCAGATCGGTGACTCACCTCTCGCAGGCCCCTGGGCAAGGCGATGAGTCACTAATACCCCTCAAGTAACCCCCCCCCTCTCCACCAGTCCCCCTTCTCTCAATCACTGCGCTATCCCTCTCTCTCTGTCCCCTCCTCCTCTCTCTCTCCCTCTCCCTCTCTTCTCTCTCTATCGATCTATCTATCTATCTAGCCATCTATCTATCTATCTATCTATCTATCTATCTATCTATCTATCTATCTATCTATCTATCTATCTATCTTTCTTTCTTTCTTCCATTGCTTATGTAATGCCTAGAGTTTTATACAATGAGCGCTGAAAGCGTTAGTAAGTTACATATTAGTTAAAAATAAAGAAAAGTAATTACAACAACAATAACAAATAATCAAATAATGATACTTATCTAACATCTGTCTGTCTGTCTGTCTGTCTGTCTGTCTGTCTGTCTGTCTGTCTGTCTGTCTGTCTGTCTGTCTGTCTGTCTGTCTGTCCCCCACCCCACTTTTTAATTTCTCGTACTTTATCTTTCTGCGCCTTACCATGAACCTTTTTTCTTTTTACACTGTATCTATTTTATTCTCTGTGTCTTTAACCCTCTCAGTTATTTTCACACCGAGAGCGAATCATAGCTCCGTTTTGCTTAAAAACCTATGTATGCTGTCTCTCTGTCTCTGTTTTTCTGAGGGTACATAATATTACGATTAAAGAAAAGTTCTCTGTACATTTAAGTGCGAGATAATACAAATAATTGACCTTTACGTCAAATACGTGCATGCACAGAAGAAAGTATCTATTAATCAACACCAAAAAGTACGAAGTAAACGAAGGACGGCCAACAACAGTTTTTTGAAGAGAGGAGCGCAATGGCGCCCTTCAAAACACTGGTGTAAAAACGTTAATGTAAGTAAAAGTCAACTATTTGTGTGTGTGTGTGTGTGTGTGTGTGTGTTATATAAATATATGTATATGTAAATATGCTATTATATGTATTGGAAAAAATTCCACAAATAAAACAACAACGAAACAAACAACAGCAACGGCGAAAGCTGGTTCCCTAAAATTAATCAGCTTCATTATCACATCAAGGCTTGTCTGCTCTAGCAAGGGTGAGCAAGACAGTGTACCCAATCCAACGATTATGTTATGCGTTATCTTATAGTTTTTGCATGTAGGTTGTAGTTCCAGCAATATACTCAGCCTTCATCCAAGCTATTGCCTCAGCTCCTCTCTCTCTCTCTCTCTCTCTCTCTCTCTCTCTCTCTCTCTCTCTTTCTCTCTCTCTCGCTCTCTCTCTTTCTCTCTCTCTCTCTCTCTCTCTCTCTCTCTCTCTCCCCCTCCCCCCCCTCTGTTTCAGGCTCCCTCTCCCGTTCATCACCTGTTTTTTTTCCTCTAGACGTATTCTCTCCTGTTCTCTAATGTTCGTTTTGTTCCCCACTGTTGTGTTTCGCATGCTCCAGCAATAAATTACCTTTGTCTACAGGTGATTGCTATTTCGGCTGGAGATCTGACACCGAGGCTGTACAAAAACATTAATAAAAACACCCAAACGCCGCGAGCGGCAAGGTGGTCTCTTGCCATAATATCCTGGCTACAGGCACCAGATGCCTTGCGCACACGGAGCTATCTGGCGAAAACCATGACGAATGGTAGGAGAATCTGCACTTGAGTTCAGTTAAAGCTCTATTTAGGAGTTGGAGAGACGGACTGGCTCAAGTGGTAGAGCTTTGGACTCCAGGTTGGGAGGTCCGAGATCCGAATCCCATGATTGGTCTAAATCCTTATTAAAATTTGTCCGATTTCGTTCCTTGTATCTGGTTGGGTCGGTTCATCAGTATAGTGTGATTAGCTGAGACAGTAGTCCTCGCCTCCACGCCATGTCTGATTTTCAGGCTAGCAGCTCATAAAATTGTCAGACGTCAGTCTTGGGGCTCGTTCACAATATAACCTTTATAGTGCTTACTTTGGACGTTAAATTAACTCAACTCAACTTAATCTTTCGTAGCCAATAGGAGCGACCAGACAACCCCATGCCCGATGGGATTAATTAAGTCATCCATGATAGCCTGTACATATCGCAAGGTCTAGAATTCGTTCACGTGTCGGTTATTGCTGATGGCCAGGAAAATCTGAACAAAACTACTGCACAGTACATACAAGCCATTAACTGGGAGTGCTTGGTAGGGGGAGTGAGCCTAGCATCTTGAACGTACCAACTAACGGTGATGAAGATGCGGAACATTAAAAAAGAAGAACGATTTTTTCCCTGACACCCTGGATCCATGGGTGAGTGGTAGTGAAGATATTAGGGTAACCCGCACGCACTCGAGGTGGAAGGATGTTGTTCAGTCTTTGAGAAATCGGAACTCTAGAATCTCTGCTAGAGCATTATTGTGTCTGGGATTGATGAAAAAAAACATCACAATAATTATTACTGTTTGTGCCTAACAGTTCTTGACAGAGAGGTTGCAGTATTTGTTGTTGCTGTTTTTTTTTGTTGTATTTTTTTCGGGTGGGTGGGGGAGAAGGTACCTTGATTTAGTGAGATGGTGTTGGTGGTTTGTTGCTTTTCAGTTTCGGAATAAAGTTGATTTTTTTTTATCTTTGCCTTACACCCTCCAAGAAGTTTTCCCCCTTAATTTTAATGAGCAATATATGGGTACTTGTCTAATGTTTAGTGGTACGGTTAACTAAAAAGATAATATTCAGGTTAGCTTGAAATTGTTACTGAACAATGTTAACATAATGTATCCCATGATTAGTGTATACTGGACTTTGTTGTGGTGGTGAGCTTGAATCTTCTGTACCAGGGATCAACCGGGTATCGTGCGTCCAGTTGTCTCGCTTAGTCTTCTCACCACGCCAGGTTTGTGTTCAAAGATGAGGTTGGGATTTTCCATAGCTTTGTTTCTCCTTTCTTTCATTTTTCCCTTTATTTTTTTCTCTGTTTTTTTTTGGATGTTTTTGTTTATTGTAAGTTATTTTCAACACGTTCTGTCCTTCATAAGGCAATCAAACGTTTATTTAGTCTTGATTACTAATGAAATGGCTAGACAGGAAGCGATGTGGGGAAACATGAAATAAAAATACTGCTCACCTTGAGCTGTCTCCCCCCTTTATATACGAGACACTGTTGTTTTTTCGTCATCTTGCCTACATGTTGCGTTAAGTAAACACGCGCAGTGGAAGTTTCTTGTTTTCATGTTTGTTGAGTCAGGTTTCATTAGCCAATAAACTAAGGTCGCCGGGTGCTTTAGGTTTACAAGAAACAAGAGAAGCCTCAGCGAGTTTGGAAGTGTAAAAAACCAAGTTAGCAAGTATTTAGCGCTCACTGCTGAGGCTGGCGTCAAGGTGTAACAAGACAATCTTACTTAGACAAAGGAGTAATTAGTGGATTCGACACCACTTGGGAAAACTACAGAATTAGCAGATTTGGTTCGGCAGGGGTTAATACATGTACATGTACACAGGTAGGTGGGAGTGGGAAGAGATAGTGAGGGGGAAAGAGCGTGAGTGAGAGAGAGAGAGAGAGAGAGAGAGAGAGAGAGAGAGAGAGAGAGAGAGAGAGAGAGAGAGAGAGAGAGAGAGAGAGAGAGAGAGAGAGAGAGAGAGAGAGAGAGAGAGAGAGATGAAGAGATAAAGCTAGAGATGTTGGTAAATTTATTCAGGTAAAGCGAAAGACAGAACATAACGAGTGAGATAGACACGAAGGTAAAAACTAAGAAGAGGATGGGTGTCTCACCGTGTCTGCTTCAAAGGTTTATGTGACCGGCAGATTCGGGTAGCCGACTGGGATGGCTAGGAACACTGCACTTCTAAGGTCACGACTAGGCTTTTATGGGGAAAACCCAGACCTTTATCAATTAAGAGTGTTGCGAGGAAGTTCTGTACTATCTACAGATGTGCACCCGTCATTAGCACCCGCAGCAGTAGGGGAGTCAACCGGGGAGGTGTGAGGAGCCTTGGAAGGAAAGGGGGGGGGGGGGGGGGGATTAGAGGGAATAGTAAAAACCATCTTCGCTGGTGGATATCTAGCAAGTGTATTGCCATCTGGGCAGGTACTTTGTCTCAGAGAGGGGAGTTGGCTTTGGCTGTGAATCTTATGGAGTTATATTCAGGGGTATTGTCTGAAAGTTGGCTATGGTGGAGGTACAGAATGGTATTGTGTGATGGAGGCTTTTAGTGGAGGTATAGACAGGGGTATTGTGTGATGGATGCTTTTGGTGGAGGTATAGATAGGGGTATTGTGTGGTGGATGGTTGTGGTGGAGGTATAGATAGGGGTATTGTGTGGTGGATGGTTGTGGTGGAGGTATAGATAGGGGTATTGTGTGGTGGAGGTATAGACAGGGGTATTGTGTGGTGGATGCTTTTGGTGGAGGTATAGATAGGGGTATTGTGTGGTGGATGGTTGTGGTGGAGGTATAGATAGGGGTATTGTGTGGTGGATGGTTGTGGTGGAGGTATAGATAGGGGTATTGTGTGGTGGATGGTTGTGGTGGAGGTATAGACAGGGGTATTGTGTGATGGATGACTGTGATGGAGGTATTGATATGGTATTGTCTGATGGAGGTATAGACAGGGGTATTGTGTGATGGATGACTGTGATGGAGGTATAGACAGGGGTATTGTGTGATGGATGACTGTGATGGAGGTATTGATATGGTATTGTCTGATGGAGGTATAGACTGGATATTGTCTGTCTGATGAAGGTTATTAAGGAGGTATACACATGGTATTGTCTAATGGAGGTTATTGTGAAGGTATAGTGGATCGTTGTGGCGTATGTATGGATAGGTATGTTATCCGATCAGGCTGATTATTGTGCTATTAACGTTCCCACAAATGTATGAGAGCTGCTGTTAGTAAAAAATGACACCAGACAAGAAAGAAAAAAACACTTTTGTCTTGATTTATCTCTTTTTCACCAAAGCAGGGATTCGTAATGTGCGGTAAATGACTGTTTACAGATAAATCCAAGTCATGCTGAGTTCAACACATTTTATTAAACACACTGCAGGGGAAATGCACAAGTACCTCCCTCTGAAAGGCAGTTTTAATGCCAGCTAATGACTTAAACCTGTGATATTGAGAAAGAGCCATTGCGGGTTTAGTTGCAGTGTGATTTTACAACCATGTAGTGGCAGAACCAGAGAATAGAATATAACTTGTATGTACTTGTCGACCTCTAGAGTCAGTGAGTGCGGGCTAAGGTTTTGTGTAACCTGCATCTGCATCGCATCATCCTGTGAGAGGCGTTTTGTAACTGCACACGCTTCTCTTCGTTTGATGGCATTTCATGTTGTTGTTGTTGTTGTTGTTGTTGTTGTTGTTGTTGTTGTTGTAGTAGTTCTTATAGTTGTTGTTGTTGTTTTTCTTGATTTTAGTTTTTGTTATTATTGCTTTCGGTTTCTTGTGGCGTTTCAGCCTTAGTTGTTTAATTGTTTACGGCTGCCTTTTCTTAAAATTTTAGGGAAAGGAAGGTAACTGCAGCAATAAAAAAAGACCCATTAAATTAACAAGGAGTTTAATTTTTACTCCCTAATCCACCAAGAAGGAAAAAGAGTATACCTCGCTAACAAGGAGTCAGTCCGAGACTCTGCTACTGGACACACAGTAGGGATCGAGGGGGACTTATCGGGACTAATCGTGATGTACAACACATTGGAGTGACCATCGAGATAATGGGAGCGCAGTTCTGAGTGTGCTCACGATGAATCCATTCATGTCATAGTTATAGGATACCCAGGAGCTGTCGGCGATCTGGCGCAAGTAGTAGAGCGTTGGTCTTCCAATCAGGAGGTCCTTGGTTTCAAACCAAGTGTCGTTCAAAAATGTATTTGTCCTCATTTGTCCCCTATTGTTGGGGCTGAATGAATCATGTCACAAAAAATTATTACCAAGCATAAATAGTGGATTTGAAGCTTCATTCGAACGCTAATTTGGAAAAATAAAACGTTCTTGTTAAACATTTGGTGACTTTTTTAAAAATTTATCTTTCAACAACTTAATAAAAGCGTCCAATGCAAATTCAGCTGCTCCGACCTTATAGACTGTCTAATCTGACAGCTTTCCACTGCTTTTGTTGTTTTCAAGCCTCTGCTAAACAGAGCAGTGCTATATTCGACGTTCAGCGACTTCTGCATGATACCTCTTTCACAGAGGCACGAACTGTGTTTAGCCCCCAAGTCGCCAATTCAAACTGACACTTTTTAAAGACAGCCTTTTGAACAGCGATTCAAAGTCTTATTAAAGGAAATAGATCTATGGCAGTAAGTACAACACCATGGTAAGCTTACGACTCACATTTAGATGTGCGAGTAAGGAGACTAACAACGAGTTGTATATACGGCCCTTAGATATTTTTATCCTAGTCAAACTTTTTGATCCTCATGCTTCAGTATTGAATGGTTTTGGCCCCTATAACGCGCCTTAGTTTTATTTAGTCCGATCTGGGGGTGACATCAACATAGATCTAAACCTGGAGTGTGGGTCAGGAAAGCTGAATGACCCTTTGTCCTGGCCTTATCAAATTAAACGGAGGCCTTGCGAGACACGGGGCTTTAACGAAGACGACGACGATAGGTAAGAGAATCTACACCAGCGTTCAATCATAGCTCTACACAAGACTTACAGAGCCAATGAGCGATCAGAAAAACCCGCTTCTAAAGGGTGTGGTGACGTCATCCGTTATCATCGTGTGGGTCGCAAAGTCTTTGATTAATACAAGGAGCAGGACATACAATAAATTAGCCCTGAGAACTTGAAACACAGGGCTATAGACACATGGATCTCTCCTGGCATAACGTTATGAATGGCGGAGCTGTGGGGGTTATGGACCAAACAGAGCATGTTCAGCAACGAATAAATGAATGAATGAATAAATAAATGAATGCATGTATAAATGAATGAATAAATAAATGAATGAAGAAGTGAATGAATGAACGAATGAATGAAAGCCCGTATTGCAAGTTTAAACAAAGGTCTCTTAACCAAACGCGCTGCAATGATAATAAACGCGGATTTCACGCGAGTTAGCTTTGGAAAGAAGCGTTAGACAAGGGCGTCCCATATGCCCCTTGCTATTTCTATTTGCAGTTGAAGTTCTTGCTTTAAACTCAAGACTAAGTAGAGACATTAAAGGCATTGAACCTCCACTGACGAAATAACCAGTAAAAATTAAACAATATGCAGACGATACCACGTTACTTCTTAGAGACGGGATGGATTTTAGAGAGGTACTGGCCAAAATCAAGGAATTTCAATTGCTTTCAGGTCTCACGCCTTATAACGAAAATAGAAGATCAGCAATGGTAATGGGGCAACAAGGATTTTATGGTGCAAAAATGGTGAATATAATTATCTGTTGTACCAATGGAAAAAATCGTAGGAGTCTACTTTAATACAATACAACCCACTCAATAATTCGAACAGAATTGGGAACCAAGACTCAACCAGTTGGAAAAATTAATTGTTCCCTAGTAAAAACGAGACCTGTTTTTGGTAAAATTCAAAACATTTGGACGAAGCTTGTTTGTTCATCTAATGCAAAGCATAGGGACACCAGCAAGTGTACTGAACAGAATAAATACCATATTTTTCAAATTTCTTTGCAATAGAAAAAATACCAACACACAAGCCTTTGGAAAAATAAAACGTAAAGTGGTAGTTTATCCTTACATTATGGGACGATTTCAAATGATTAATATAAAAGAAATTAATGCAAGACTCGTTCTCCCTTCAATGGGCAGAAAAATTAATGCCAGAGAAGGAGGAAAGTGAGATTTTAATATTAAATTTAATTTTGAAAGAACTCGAGGAACCATTGTGTGTTTCAAACAATGTGCCACTATGCAACAGATATACCTTATAGAAAGTAACTTTTAAAATGTTTTAGAAGTTTGAACTCAACACAACGTACACACGAATCCCTGTAAAAGAAACTTGATAAATAAAACTGTATTCAACAACAAGTAATTATATTATTACTTATAAAGGTGATGTTTTTTTTTTATTATAAAAGATTGCACCAAGCGAAATATTCTGCGCGTCAGGGATTGTGTAAAGACAGTAGGTTAATAGCACACGAAGAGTTTGTGAGGCAATATCAATACTATCGTTACTCACTACTAGACTCTAGTTTGATATATAATGGGATACCTAAAGAAATGGTGAAAACTGGCACAAATAAAACCACATAATTTAGCTTCATGAACTTTAGGGTAGGAAAACTATGCTTAAATTTGTAGCCATGATCAAAGAATATGAAACATCACATGCTATGTCCTCTTGGGAAAAAATAATTAGATTCATTTAAAGACATTGGGCGTTGGCCATGGAATGCACAAGAGAAATAAGAGTGCGCGTTCTATACTGGAAAATACTAAACAACATTATGCTGTTAATATACTGCTACATAAAATGTCCATAAAAAGTAGTCAGAACTGCACATACTGTACAGAAACTGATTTTTTGAACACTTTTTCTACCCATGTACAATATTATAACCTCTATAGGAAAAAGTTGAAAAAGAAACAACAAAAAACAGCGTATTCTGGAACTCAATGCCCATTCCGTTTTATTTGATTCACCGATAGGAATCTTTTTGAGGAAAAAATTCGTTAAGTTATAAACCTTATCATTCTTCTTAAAAACATGTATATTTCAAAAATGAGATATGGCAGGGTAGAGGTCTCATTAACATAATTATTTGAACGCGAATTTCAGTATCGAATTGTCTTCTCTATTATTATTGTTAAACTCATTATCTTTATTATTATTATTATTATTATTATTATTATTATTATT
>RQTK01000788.1:20407-35224 GCA_003991915.1 Elysia chlorotica | reverse complement strand
AGTAGTAGTAGTAGTAGTAGAAGTAGTACTAGTAGTAGTAATAGAAGTAGTACTAGTAGTAGTAGTAGTAAGAGTAGTAGTCTTAATATTATAATTATTATCACCAGTGCTATTTCAAACAAGAAGTTCTAATAAAAGTTGCTGGTGTAAAGTTAACAGGGAAGCTCTGATTATTTTATTTTTAGACTCATTTTTTCTCAAAGAAAGTCATTTAAGTTTAAGTTTAACTTCTGCCAGTTAATTATGTTCATTAGTATAATAATTCTCTCACACCCCCCTCCCCCCACACACACACCTTTCTAAAGAAAAAAGAAGATAAAAAGTAATTATGTAACTAGTAAAATTATTACTGAAACGTTTAACAGATCTCGTACTATGTTATAATAGGAGGCAGGTAGGAAAATTACCACACGAAATGAATGTCACTTATAATGCATATATTAAAAAAAGCTATAAGTCAAAAGATTACAATAATCCCAGTAGTAAAATAGCCATAATTATTTGTCAAAAATGTTTTGTACGCTAGTAGGTTTGCGTGCCATTGCCGTGAAAGTCTGACAGTATGTGATCTCAGTTCATTAGCCTGAGCATCTGACATTGTACTTGTAGAGGATTAAGGTCTTTTCATGCCTTTTCTCACTCTCTTTCTCTCTTTATCTCTCTATGTCTCCTTTTGTGTCTAACCGCCTTTCTACCTCCCTCTTTTTTCCCTCTGCCTGTTAGTCCGTCTGTCTTTCTGTCTCTCTCTATCTCTCTCTCCCTTTCTCTCTCTCTGTCTTTCTGTCTCTCTCTATCTCTCTTTCTCTTTCTCTCTCTATCTCTCTTCTCTATCTTTCTCTCCCTCTCTCTCTGTCTTTCTATCTCTCTCTCTTTCTCTCTCTATCTCTCCCTCTCTCTCTTTCTTTCCCTCTTTCTCTACCTCTCTCTCTTTCTCTATCTCTCTCTCATTCTCTCTCTCTTTCTCTCTCTCTCTTTCTTTTTCTCTCTCTCTCTCTTTCCCTCTCTCCCTCTCTCTCTCGTAGGAGTCTCCTACGGTAAGCTTACAGTCCGTGCCGATAGAGTATGGAAACGATATCATTTATATACGATTTATAACGATATTTCTATCTACCTCTCTCTTTCTCTCTCTCTCTCTCTCTGTCTTTCTCTCTCTCTTTCTCTTTCTCTCTATCTCTCTTTCCCTCTATCTCTCTCTCATTCTCTCTCTCTTTCCCTCTCTCCCTCTCTCTCTCTCCCTCTCCCTCTCTCTCTCTCTCTCCCTCTCTCTCTGACAGCTGATTAATGTCGCGGTGCCGCCCTGTCCGTATCACGCACAGGCGCTTACACAAGGTTGAGCTGACCAGCGACGGAGTTACTCACACACACACACACTCACACACACACTCACACACTCACACAGTCATACTCACTCACACTTACACACACACACACACTCACACACACTCACACTCACCCACTCACTCACACACATACACACACACTCATATACCTCACACACTCACTCACACTCACACACACTCCTAATACTCTCACTCATACATACACTCACACAACCACTCGCTCACTCACACACAAATACTCACTCACACACACATACTCACTCATGTACTCTCACTCACACACACACTCACACACTCACTGACACACACACATTCACACACACTTACTCACACTCAAATACACACACTGACACACATACTCACACACACACACACTCACACACACACACACTTACACACATACACTCACTCACTCACACAAACACCCACACTCACTCACACTCACTCACTGACACACACACACTGAAACACACACACTCGCACACACTCACTGACACACACACACACTCACACACACTCACACATACTCACTCACACTCGCACACAGAACACACACACACACACTTTAGTACTGAACTTACAAACCATCTTTGTATTTCTAAACACCTGTCCTATGTTATATTTCACTAACTTTGCTGCCGGATCCAAATGATGTAGGATATACTTGGTAAACTTTACTCCTCACATCATGTATAAAAATCATATTCCATATATTTAAAAAAAAAAGTGGTTTCAATCTTTGAAACGCGGAAATTAGACAAACGGCTTCTTCAATCGATTATAGACTTTCTGTGTGCATTAGTTTTACTATTAACTCGTGACAAGGGTAAAAAAAAAAACACTCACCTTACGATCCACACATATGTTTCTTTTAATCCACTCCTACAAAGGCTAATTATGATCGCCATTTTTTTTAAATTTTGAAGATATTAAGCGAAACTACATGAATTTGGGATGAGTTCAGTAGGTTGGAAAGTTTGAATTTCCAATACTCCATGCTTACAATTTTGTCCAGCGGTGTATGTTCTTTTCTAAATGCTAGAACAAGCCGTCGCTGTCATAACCATTGCTCCCGCCAGCCTCGCCTACATGGTAAGCTCCCTTGAACCTACAACTGAGGTTATGTCCTCTAGGTAAGGTCTGTAACTCTGGATGAATCCACGGTCTGAATAATCTTATCGTGTGTGTAAAAAAAATAAGAACCCTCGTCCTTATTCTTTAAAAAGGTACTTACACAACTACATTTTTTTTCTCTTGTGAGTGTATGTGTTTTGTTGATTTTTTTAAAATTATCGCCAGAGTAACGCAAATTGTCATAATCAAACAGAAAGGCTGACAATTATAGTAAAATGACCTTTGGTTAAATTCTATGAAACAAAACAAAACAAAACAAAAACAAAACAAAACAAAAACTGCCTACGCCAGGGCTGGTGAAAATGTTGACAAATTAATAATTATGATGAAGTTCTTGTGTCATCGACTTCTCTAAGCATGATCCTGTTTGATTTAAGCCTGAACTGTAGTTGACTGTAGTTGACAATAAGAGACTCGATTGTCGGAATATTGCCCGCGTCGTTTAGACCTCGCAGCGCTACCGTGACGACTTGGGCGTTTGTCTTTAATCTGTTAGACCGGGGCTTAACTTAATTAAAAGGCCAATGTAGTGACCACACGCACCCTCTCTCTCGGACTTGGTCTCTCTCTCTCTCTCTCTCTCTCTCTCTCTCTCTTTCTCTCTGTCTCTCTCTCTGTCTCTGTTTCTGTCTCTCTCTCTCTCTCTCTCTCTCTGTCTCTCTGTCTGTCTCTCTCTCGGACTCTGGCCTCTGTCTCTGTCTCTCTTTATCTCTCTCTCTCTCTCTGGGACTCTGCCTGTCTCTCTCTTATCTCTATCGGTGTCTCTGTCTCTCCCCCTCCTCTCTCACTCAAAGCTTTTATTTGCCTCTTTCTCAGTGCCTGTCTGTGTTCCTTTGTATGCCTTGGCCTCTGCCTCTCTCTCTCTCTCTCTCTCTCTCTCTCTCTCTCTCTCTACCCCCCTCTCTCTCATTATATATATAATAATATACTCTTTTGCTATGGGTGGGCGAGGGGGATAATAGAAAATCAAGATAACAGATGGCATCAAAGTATCGCCATGCTAAGTCGATTAAAACCTTTGAGATCAAAGGTCAAGTTTCTATATCTAATACCACCCAGAATGACCAAGAACTCTCCCACGTCAATCAGGATAAAGGGTCATTTTGCGCATAATAAATGTGAAGGTTGAGCTGGTTGCTTTTTAAGTACAACTTCGCTGCTATAATGTGGACGGGCCCCATGACTGACGTCTGTCAAATTTATATGATCACGCAAGGCGGGAAGATCTGCCAGTACTCCTGTCTCACATTAAACTGGCAGCGATCTAACCAGTAGGGGACAATTCGGACAATTTCATTTTTGACCGATCGTGGGTTTCGAACCGCGGGCCTTTACATCGGGAGACCAACGCCTTACCACCTGAGGCAGTTCACCCCCCTTTAGAAGAGTTTACAATGTCGGGCGCCGAGTCCAACGTCATATTGCTCAGCACGTACATTCTCTAGTTTTGTTGTTGTTGCTGTTGTTGTTGTTGTTTTTGTAAAATCCTCTATGCAATGAGGCAAGATCGGCACGTTTGTCAGGAACCAGGCGATTCGCGAGATAAAAGGCTACTATCTATGACAGTGAGTGGGATGCAGGCTGCTCTAAGCGAAAGTCTCACAGTGTGGAAATCCAGCGTATTGGGCAACACTTAGAAAAAAAAAACAACAAGTAAGATTGTTCTTTTGAGCATGTGGTCAGTGAAACAAAAGAAAAGCAAGCAAACAAACAAACAATAACAACAAACTAATACGAATAAACTCCTAATATAAAGAAGGTTGATGAGTGCAACAAAATAATAAAGGTGCGATAGATCTTCATATTGCAATCATCCACTCATCTCATTATGTATGCCTGTATGACTGTTCGTCTCTCTCTCTCTCTCTCTCTCTCTCTCTCTCTCTCTCTCTGTCTCTCTCATTCTTTCTCTCTCTATGTCTGTGTGTTTCAACCTGTCGAACCACGCCTCAGCAGTAAAAGACCAACCTGACCAAACCGCCAGATGTCAGCTGATGGAATAGGCGCCTTGCGATTGTTCGGTGGGTTGGTCTCTTAACACCCAACGTAACCAAGTAGGCTACATCGCAACCGGGACCAAGATTTGCGTCTGAAAGCTTTAGATACAGCTTCACAGAGCGGCGATACTAGGCCTCTCTCTGAGCCGGTTGGTTGTTTGGTTCTTTGTTTTAACGTCCAACGCAAGCACAGTATATGCTATATTGTGGACGGGCATCAAGACTAACGTCTGACAATTTTGCGTGCTGCTGCAATAAAAACATGCAGGAAGACCTGAACTCGTGTCTCAGTCGGTCAGATTATGCATGCACCGACACCAACCCAATCAGTAGGAGACAAAATCGGACCAAAAAGTTTTCTATCAGGCTTGGGTTTCGAACCAGGGATCTTCCAAATGAGATATCAACGCTCTTGTGCCAGTTCATGCTTTTCTGAACAGGTAACGACAATAAATGTAGTAAAAAAGAAACACCAGGAGGGGATGAAATTCAGCAGATAAATATTTCAGATGGAGGGATTGGGCCGCACACCTCGCATAGAGAATCCCAGCGCTCTATCACTTTGGCCAGCGCGCCCCACCTTCTCTGGCCTTGCTTTATCCTGGTCCACTACAACAACGGAGACTGCAGGAACGGATTTTTTTCGCCCGTTTCTCGGTAAAATTAAGAATTATTATCCTGTACTGTTTTCATCTAACGACACCAAACGAACAAAAGGCTGTTCCTACGGAACAAAAATTAAGTATTTGCCATGGTTTGTTTGTATTTTTGCTTAACGTCCAACGTCAGCACTGTGTAGGCTATATTGTGGACGGGCCGCAAGACTGACTTCTGACAATTTTACCTGCTGCCACACATGAAAGAGGGCGGGGAGACCTGGACTCATGATCTTGATAATAAAAAATCACCTCATCAAAGGCTGTGAGTACGTAATCGGTTATCTTGATGTAGGTCGCAAAGACTGTGTTACCCAGAGCGTTTTCTTCTTATCACACCAGGACCAGTCAAACAGCTCGGCCAGTGCACGGGAGAAAGAAAAGGTGGTGGTGATTGGCCAGAGGGGGTAGAGGGGATAAGGGTCTCAATGCCGGTCTATGAATAGACAGACGGATGCCAGACAATAATGCAACATAATAGCCTCCTGTGTGGGAGGCGGGATACCATCACACACAAAACTACAACAAAAAAACAAAAAACAAAAACAAAAAACTGCATAATCACTGAAAGCAATTCGTGATGCTTTTTCCTTGTAAAAACGTCTTTATTTTGACTTTTTTTTCGTAATTGAACGGTAATGCTGTTGGTTGGGTGTTAGAATGAATGCAAATGACGCCACTCACCAAGTTTAAGTTGGAGATTTCTTTCTTCTACATCTTGCATACAAAGTGCTCCATATATAAATCACGCGCGTCTTAGATACAATACAAAATTGGACGCGGAACTTCACCGCTACTTCTTTAAGTATTGCGTAATACGAAAACCTCTAGGAATTTTTAGTCCCAACAAAAATAATAAAACATACACCAAAAAGGCAGGGCATTGTCAAATTGGTCGTGAGATAGAGCGTGTGATTTGCATACATTGGGCTATGGAATCCTCAAGATCGAACCCTGGAGTATGTTAAACCAGAGGTTTAAAAACTGTTTTCGTGGTAATATTGCAGTAAGCCATAGGCGAAGCAGTTTGGTCGTAGGGTTGCTAGAATTAAGGTATTTCAAACAGAGGTCTGTCACTTTGTTCAAACATGTCCAGAAGAAGTTTTTTTTTTGTTTATTACCAAAGCATCAGTTACCCTTGACTCATTATCACCGTCTGCAACAACTTCAAGTATTCATAGTACGGCTGAATAACACAAAGGTCAAGTCTCGAATTGTACTATCACCAGCTCTACCATTCGATCAATTCCGCTTGGTGACTTACTGAAACAATGTTTATTGTGTATTGGTATTCCCATATAGACCGAACGGCAAGTCTGCGCGTAATAGATGCACTGAATGTGTCCGCATCCATACCATTGCACTGTATTAGAAAATAAATATATAGTACTTATATATGTATATCTGTTCGTCATTACCCAAGTCGCCAAAGGTACGTCTATTCTGAGAGTGTGGCACGCAGATGCCATACGCCCTAAATGGATACATCTAAATCAGTGCACTGAGGACCTGTCCAAGAATCTGAACTCACCTGGTATTTCTGTCTGTCTCGGTACTCTGTCCCACGCAGGCCTTGAATGTGAGAAAAACGCTCAGACAGCGGGAAAGCCCAAATCAGAGAACGGCGTCGCTGAATGTGACGTGGACGCAGCGCCAAGAAAGCTTTCACAGGAGTGTCCAGTACACTGGGGGCCTTGTGATTATGGGGCCCGTAGCGATAACGTATACGTTATTTTGAGTTTAGTTAGGTTGGTGTAACGTGTCACCATCAGCAATATATTGTGCCCGGGCCCCAAGTCTGACGTCTGACAATTTTATGTGCTGCCACACACAAGACAGGATAAGCAGACCGGAACTTTTTCACAGACGGTCACATTAATTCATTATACTGACACCGACCGAACCAGTTACAGGGAACTCAATCAGATAAATAAACTGGGATTCGAACCTCGCGATCTGGAGACTGACGCTCTACTCCCAGGGAACGTGCATCCATTCATATCCATCATCGACTTCCGGAGCCAATGAGCGATCAAGAAACCCCATGCCACAGGGGTCTGCTTATCTCACCCGTTCTGGTTGTATGGACCTCAAGACATGCCCTTCCCAGCCTTGTACCAGAGAGACTACATGTATTGTGTCAGGTGCCAAATAGTGCTCCATTCAGCTGCATGCAACACTGCATGTTTCCCTAACAACAAAGTGTGGAACGCTGGACGTGTGGGTGTAGGCTTCTTGGTCCATTATACTTTCTACATTTCTTTCTATTTTCGCTACCAAGGACATTGGTCAGTCTGGATTTAGCAGGGGTCATCTCGAGGTGGTGCTTATAGTTGGCTGGCTCTACAGCAGCATCAGGAAGATATGCAGCCGAAGGTTTTCACCAGCTTTTTACATTCATGCCAAACCAACCGCCATACTTAATATTATTGGCAAGCTTCCTTAATAATTTTTATTTGGCTGTGTTCGGTTTTTCTGGTAGACACGAGAACACAAGAGTGGGCGCCGAAAAAAAAATTAGTTGAACGCTAGAGAAAAAGCAAGAGGTTCCAAGTTCGAACTTCAGCTGGCAACCTCCGTGTTCTAGAAAGACAAAATATGCAGAAATGTGTAGATTGGCGGAAAAAGGAAGTGTGTGTGTGTGTGTGTGGGGGGGGGGTCGTTTTTTACTATGACTTTTGATGCTTAAAGTGTATTGTTAGATAATTTACATTGATTTCTCAAAGATTTCTAGATTCTAGAATGTAGATGTAAATCTAGATTTTCAAGCTCTGTTTTATCTTGAAGAATGTGAAGGCCTAATAATATGCGGACCTAGAATTAATTTTTGCTCATTTATACTTAATCTCGGGGTCATAATATTACAATGTAAAATGACTACTAGACTTGATGTAATAAAGGATGAAGAACTGATGTATCAGGAGAAGGGGCCAGGTAGCACAGTAGGGAGAGCAAGGAACTCCTGATCCGGATGTGACGGTTCGAATCCTCATTAATACATCTTTCTCTTGTGTCTGTGTCAGTTTAATGTAAGCAGCTCAGAAACAAGTCCTGGGGTAGAATGCACAAAGACGTAGCTTACGTCTCGTCGAAACGATATAAGAACCAGAAGGCTTACGACAATACGTAATCTCTGTCGTGTTTGTGCATTCTACCACTAGTACCCCTGCACTGTCTCTGTAAAACAGTATGTAAAAGTGTCATGCATCAGTCTCAGGATCCGTCCAAGAGACATCTTAGTTGCTGCCACTTAATGATAAGAAATCAAGAAACCAACCAGCAAACAAGATATGAGGACGACGGTTAAGTGTCACAGATGGTAACTTGAGCTCAAGTGCTCTATCTATCGCAGGCCGAACCATCAAGATGCTTGAAAACAAGCAGCGTCAAAACTGAAAAGGTTTTATTTGCACTTTTTGATCGTTTCCTAAGTTCCTTGAAACGTCTCCAAATAACATGACATGGTATCAATATCAATTGCTGAACTGCCAACCCAGGAATCTGTCAGAGTGTGGATATATGTAGACAAATCAGTTTTACAACTGCGTACAATAATTGCGTTTTTTTACTTAAGTTTGTCAGGTCATAAACATTGTACTTCACTCCACTCCACTTCTGGTTCTACCATCTAGCGTCAGTGAAGTTTGTGAAGAGCCCCTCTCTACGCGTCTGACGTAAAGTGGAAGTTGTAAGAGTGTGGTACTTTGGCCATGACCACAGCAGCGCCAGCTGGGGCCGTGCGAGATACATACACTCTTCATACATGTAGAACTGTCAATACATGTACATCGTACCACAAGTCTGGGACCTATCTGGAGATGCTGTTGTTGTGGTTGTTGTTGTTGAGTTGATTTAACTTCTAACATCAGCACGATACAGGCTATATTGTGGACGGATCCCAGGAATGACGTCTGTCAATTTTATGTGCTGCCACACACGAGACGGGGCGGGGATACCATGACTCAACCGATCACATTACACTGACACTGACCCAACCAGTAGGAACGCAATCGCCATGGCTCGAACCTGGACCTTTTACGTCGAAAGCTTATGTTCTACTCCAGGGCCGCCGCGCCCCTTTTTCTAGAGATACATACATTCTTAATACATCAACACTGTACCATCAGGCTGTGCGAGATACATGCACTGTGACTTTCAATAAATGTACAGTGTTCCAATAGTGTGCATGTGAGACCTACAACAAAAAAATGTCGCTGGTTTGATGAATAGGTAGAGAAACTGAAAAAACAAATAGATTTATATGTCTGTTTGTTTGTTTCGTGATTTGCTGATTTCCTAATCCTCAACGTCTTCACCAAGGCTGTAGACTATCTGTGAAGAACATCTAACACTTTTATAATTATGCTGTATAACAAGATTTAGTTTTCATATGGTCAAATTATACTGACAGATTCAACCAGTAGAGAAACAGGCACCCCGATCAGTTTTTTTTAACCAAAGATCTACTGAGTATATTATGTGGATGTAGCCTTGGTAAAAAGAACTAGTTTTAGAGAGACATGACACAGTGCAGGGTGCGGCGACAACTGGGGAAAATCATAATAGAACGTGTGGTATCGCTATAGAGATGCTCCCTAGCTTAAGCTAAAGCTATTTGTAGATAAGATAGATTATAGCCACCTTCGGACCCGTGAGACATCTACCACTTCGTCCAGTTATTCACCTTACCCCCCTTTGTATATTTTTCAGAGGGTCGGTTTAAAGCCGTCTAATGAGACATGAGCAGCCATCTTATCAGATGGTCAGATTCTGTGGAAGACAGTAGTCTGAGTGTAACTGTAAGTGGTCACACGCAATCTGGGCCAAGGACTCTCGTTTCCCTGCTTCGGTTATTTAATTTCGGCAAAATCCGCAGCGTAAAGCAGCGTTTGGAAGAGATGACGACCAAGGGAACCATTGCATCAGTTGAAGACCACCTTAAAATAATACGTCAAAGTGGATCATAGGGTACAAGCTACAGGCGGATCTGTTTTACCCGCACACTCAGCCAAAGATAAAGGATGAAATTACCGATGTAGATTAATTGTTAAAGCTTCGGCCAGCCTTTGGATTGTCGGAATGTACAGTAGGCAATATGTCATCCTAAACAAGTGTATCTCTACCATCTTGTAGTGATAATACCTGCTACTCTTTGCAGTCGTAGACCCGATGTGGAAATTAAGCTTAATAGAAAATAAATGCTGTTACAGTTATAGCCAGCACTCCAAGTAAAAAGTTATGTGTAGCATTGCGACACTCGTATAGTGTCTGCGTATACTCTCTAGTGTCAACCACTTAATCCACTTACCATATCGATGGCGTCTTGAAGGCATGTCAGCAAGCCTAGTGCTACAGGTTTGAGCGGTTCGCTTACACCAGGAAATAAAATATGTTCTTTCACTCAGTAAATTACTATTCCTACCGTTAGCTCAGTTGATGTCTCAGATATCCGTCAAAATAAAAGTTTCTTGAGTTTTTGCGCCATCTCCAACTGCACTTTTAAATTGATGTTTTTTGATTGACCCAAACCTCTGTTTTAACTTTTATGATTGATCGCAGCTGCACATTTAAATTGATGTTTATGGTTAAATCCATTTTTATAACCTAAAATCCAGTCTCGGAGTCCAAGCGTACTTTTAATTACATGTCATGATTGCCACAAGAAATTAAAACAAAACAACCTTAAAGAAGACTATCCATTAGATAGTAATTTTTATACAATACATTTTATTTTTCAAATTGCACTGATTAAAACAAAAACATTCGGATTTAACTGATCAGACAACTAGGGAAAGCATCATCAGCATATCTGAAATAATGTTAAATCAAACGCAAACCTTTGCATTCCATACAATTTAATACGAATGTGACGTATTCGGATCAGATAAAATGTCGGATCTAAAACTTACTCGGCGACACCCACAGAAGCCGATTAACTTCTACTTTTCTACTTATGTTTTTTGTTTTGTTTTGTCTTTTTTGTTTTGCTGGGAGGCTCACCATAATCTGTCGCTATATTCGAATCCAATCTTTCTGAGGGGGTCTTCCGATAAACAGGCTAAGCTCATTCCGTGATGGCAGGTCGTATAGTAAAGACATACGTACATGATTAGGAAGAGTTGGAAAGCACAGCCTTAGACCAATACAATTTATTCAATATTTTACGGCAATAAGGAACTCTTGAGGTTTTAACCTAGACCTCTGATCGGTTTATAATCGCCAATGAAAACATACCGAAAACAATCTTGATTAATATATAAGCTCTAATCCTTTTATTATCAAAACAGAAAATAATCAGATTGATTTTTATCATGAGCGGTTACCCTTCCAATGATATTTCCGGCAAGTGAAAGATTTACAATTTTGTTAACTGGAACTTCCGTATTTTAGTAGTCGGGTGTAAAAAAAAAGACTAACAAAACAATAACCCGTTTGAACAATTAAAATCACGACCACCAGCCTTTGAATTGACTATGCGCTTGTTCTGTCGTGTGCAAAACGTGCGAACACAAGGCCATAATATAGCTTCGACGTTATCCATAATAGTTCATATTATGAATCAGCCTACTGTTATTCAAACACGTCTGCTTCCGCATAACAACTGTTGATGGTCAGCTAACTCTACAACAGTAATCACACACAGACAGACACACAGACAGGCAGACAGACAGACAGACAGACAGACAGACAGACAGACAGACAGACAGACACACAGACAGACACATAGACATGCAGACAGACAGACACACAGACAGACAGACAGACAGACAGACAGACAGACAGACAGGCAGACAGACAGATACATAGACATACAGACAGACAGACAGACAGGCACACACACACAGAGACAGACACACAAAAAGACAGACAGACACACAGACAGACATGTCCCACTGACATGCACACAGACAGACAGACAGACAGACAGACAAACAAGTACAAAGACAGGCACACAGACAGACATACAGACACATACTGTTACATGTATATAAAAACGCCTTCTTCCGCATAGCATAACCAATATGCACACACAGACAGGTGCACACTCGTGCACACGCACACACACACACACACACACACACTTGCGCGCACACACACACACGTCCACACGTGCACACTCACCATCCCAGCGCGCGAGGCTTGAGTTGAGGGCGAGCACGTGACACCCAGCAGCCGGAAGTATATCAAGCTGGTTAGGATGAGAGTCTGGGAAACAAGATCAACTAATATTATTCTTCATGTGGAATTCCCGAAGCTTTTGAGGCTGTCAGACGCGGTTTTTGTTTTGTTTTGTTTTGTTTTGTATTACTTAAAAGAAAAGTTAAAATAAATTATATTGTATGCAAGTGCTCGGCTTTGGATTTTCAGGACACGACGTTTACCACTTTATAAAATATAATGCTCGAAGGATTGTGAGTGGTCGTTTTAGTTAGGTCAGTCGGTAAAGAGTTTAACTTAAAATCAGCAGGTCACCGTTCGATCCACTGTTTAAAATTTAATGATGTCTTAAAGAATATTGTTTGTTTGTTGTTTTTTGTGTTGTTCAACGTCCAAAAATCAGCACTATATAGACTAGATTGAATACGGGCCCAAAGACTGATGTCTGACAACTTTACGTGCTGCCACACACGAGACAGATTAGGGAAACATTAACTTATGTCTCAGCCGGTCATATTAGTTGACACTGTTCCAACCAGTAAGGGACGAATGTGGAAAAAAAATGTCCGACCGATTTTATGATTCATACCGAAGACTTCCGATCTGGAGACCAACGCTCTACCAGTCTGCCCTCTATAGAATGATTGTAGCGTCAAGCGTATTCATACAAATAAATATTTTAAGATAGCTCAGTCTGTAGGGCGCTTTTTGGCGATCAAGAGTTCGAGGTTTGATTCTTATTTGCACCCTGGGTAGAAAGCTAGAAATGAGCGTAAAAGTTTGTGAAAAATATTCCACTCTTATAAAAAAAATAGTCACGATGTACATATAATTGTTTAAAGAATTTTATCTGCATAGAAAACTGGAACAGTTCCCGTGCAAAACAAAATCATTTCTTACCCCGCACATTTAAAAAAAAAATTATATTCTCACGTTCTTGGTACATTTACAATTATTATAACGGGGCTGACCTCTTTATCTCAAAATACGTAAACAAAATCGCGGTATGTTTGTAATTTCTGTTGTAAACAATCTTTTGATTTTAGTAGTAGTAGTAGTAGTAGTAGAAGTAGTAGTAATAATAATAATAATAATAATAATAATAATAATAATAATAATAATAATAATAATAATAATAATGAAGATAATTTTTTAAGCGCTTTATCCCAGCATAGCGGGCTCAAAGCGCTTTACATAGTTAAGACGAGACAATTTATCAGCCATTCACACACATTATAAGGCAGTTTTGCACAGCAAAGAAATATTATGAAAAATGAGTAGAATTACACATATAAGAAAACATTAATAAAAATTAAGAGGAAAAATCCACTGACAAGTGCATTGTAAATAAGTAGGTTTTTAGGCCTCTTTTAAAACTATCAAGTGAGCTGCACTGTCTCAGATCTAAAGGCAGGGAATTCCAAACAACAGGTGCATAGTGCACAAATGCTCGCTCACTTGTCTTTTTATTTGCTCTACATGGGACTGACAAGAGCGCTTTATTTCTGGACCAGAAGTTCAGACTAGGAGAATGAGTAACAGTAAGATCGTAGAGATACTGGGGTGCTTGTTGGAATTTACATTTAAAGCACAAAGTAGCAACTTTATACTTAATTCTGGCCTCCACTGGAAGCCAGTGGAGCTGTCTTAGCATGGGTGTAATAATTATGGTCTCTCTTTTTTTTTCTTAAGTATCATGCGAGCTGCATTTTATATTCTCATGTTCTTGGTACATTTACAATTATTATTATAGGGCTGACCTCTTTATCTCAAAATACGTAAACAAAATCGCGGTATGTTTGTAATTTCTGTTGTAAACAATCTTTTGATTGGGAATAGAGAATAAACCCATTTTAATACACCATTTTGTATTAGCCGGCTTACAATAATCACGTGACTTTTGAGAAAGAGGTCAGCCCTATTATTGTTAAGCAGTCTCTTCAACAGCAAACTATTTCCAATAACGCTAACAAGGATTTTTATCATCATCATCATCATCATCATCATCATCATCATCATCATCATCATCATCATCATCATCATCATCATCATCATCATCATCATCATCAGCAGCAGCAGCAGCAGCATATCATTGTCATCATCATCATCGTCGACTTTCAAGATTTTTTTAAAATCTAGATAGTTATGTGTCAAGACAGATAAGACTTATAATTATTATCGGGGATACGATCCTGATGTTAAAGTTGTAAAGTCAATCATTATAATCTCAAAACTTTGATCAGATTATTGATAAGCCAAAATATCGGAAACAACTCATTGTGGACTGGGTTTTAATTGAAAACTTAGACATAGTTGAAAATATAAATTTGGAGATAAATACCTTTCGGATCATTTTGTTATTAGTTTTGAAACATCCATCCTGAAACCAATGTATGAATAAAATGATTACATGCAGGAATATGCGCCTTGAGAAAGAAGCTTTTCCTTCTGATCTTTTGCACATTGTACCATCCATTGTAAACAGTGATGATACGATATTTCCATATAACTGAAAGAGCTTCTCGGAGAGCA
>RQTK01000788.1:0-12983 GCA_003991915.1 Elysia chlorotica | reverse complement strand
GAGAGAGAGAGAGAGAGAGAGAGAGAGAGAGAGAGAGAGAGAGAGATATTTTAAAGACCATCATGTAAACCGTGACTCGCGGGTCCAGTATTGCTGTATTGTTTTATTGAAGCTGACAGCCGGGCGGGAGTTACCCACGACCTGCCAATCGCTGCTCTATGTGCTACATTACAGGCTTGGCGGTCCGCACCTAAATAACGGATGGAGCAATGACGTCCCTTAGCGACGGGCTTTTCTGGTCGCTGATTGGCTCTGTGAGTCGTGGATAAAGCTTTGATTGGACGACGGTTTTCTCTGTCCTATGGACCACGTCAGTCCAAGGCCTCTAATCCCATGCATGGTTTTAAACTGGCCGATTTAGCCCCAGTGACCCTGGGTTGGGTTGGGTTGGTTTAACGTCCAACAGCAGCACTATATAGGCTATATTTTGGACGGGCCCCAAGACTGACGTCTGACAAATTTATGTGCTGCCACACACGAGACAGGGCGGGGATACCATGACTCCTGTCTCAGCCGGTCACATGATACTGACACCGACCCAACCAGTAGGGAACGCAACAGCCAGGATTCGAACTCGGGACCTTTTGCGTCGGAAGCCTATGTTCTAGCCCTGGACCACCGCGCGCCCCCCCACCCCCACCCCCAGTGACCCCAAGTGGCGAGTTTCTCAGTGGACACGTCATTCCGACCATGACTGTACCATCAGAACCAACTGGCCGCCGCCTCCGCCCCGAGATGATTCCGAGACGATCTGATTTTCTGTTGTCATCAGCCTCTCTGACTCGCCCGGCGCGCCGGTGCAGTTCCGATTTCTGCTGGCCGGGGAAAGTTTAACCCCAGTCTGGCCGCATTAGCTCAATATCTTTCAGTTGCGATTAGCGAAAATCGCGTTAAAGCCACCCCCCCCCCCCCCGACGATAGTTTAGACGACTGTTTCTCGGCGACTTCTGAGAGGTGCTGAGAACAAAATGCATTGTACCCCCCAGTGCTGGAATTGAAGGATTGAATAATGTTGGGCAAGAGGAAATCGCGTTATCTGAGAGGGAATGACTCAGACAGCAATTTTGGTGGAAAATGAAATAAGCGGGGGGTGCGGGGAAAATTGAAGTAAATTAAAGTAAAGAAGAAACGGGGGGGGGGGGGGAACAGTCAGAAAGTGGTGTCTGTTCTTAGTCATCGCAACGTTCATAGCAGTGGTTCCAGCATCTTAACATGTTGACCTAGCGTGCTCCTGTTGCATTGGTTTTCTCAGAAATTCTTGAGCAACACGGTAACGTGGGAATGCCAGCACTGGACGTCTCACTCACAACCTCAGTACATCCCTAGCTCTGCCTCCACTCGCCATCCTTGAGTCAATGCTCGGGGGGAGGGGGGGGGCGGGGGGCTGTTGTCCTCCTAGTCCGTACCCCCTCACACCCACACCGCTCCTGTTCCGTGTCCTGGCCAGGCCTAAGATCGGGTTACCAGCCCCATTGTCCACTTAGCGCCGGCTTGAATTCAGGGAGCGTCCCGCAAACATTCCCGGCACCATTACAGCTACAAGGCGGGGGTCATTGTTGCAAGGTGTACCTAAGTCGCCTAAGTCCCTTAAGGCGTGTTTCTACTCACCAATAGGACCATGAGTCATTTCAGGCCAGGTAGTGGCTAGTGGATGCTTTGCGATCTACATAACAGTAACGAATGACGTTATCGCACCCTTTTGAGAAATGTGACCTCTATAACTCACACTGGCTCCGTAGGTCTAGGATAGAAACCTCCTTACCCAATCGTCTCTGTTTTCTCTATGTGGCTCATAATCGCAAGGCTTTTATTTGAACTGTAGTTCGAGTGTTCGGCTGTATGTCCGTCATGTTGTTTCAGGGCGTCAGGGGAAATAAGCAGTGGGATGGGCAGCGTAAGTGGATAGGGAGGGGAGGGGGCTAACGCACAGCTGATTCGAGACAGGTTTATATACATAGTGAGAAAAATATAATGTTAGTAGCAGAACTGTACGGAGTTGATAAAAGGAGAGAAAAGAGAGAGAGAGAGAGAGAGAGAGAGAGAGAGAGAAAGAGAGAGAGAGAGAGAGAGAGAGAGAGAGAGAGAGAGAGAGAGAGAGAGAGAGAGAGAGAGAGAGAGAGAGAGAAAAGAGAGTGATTTGGGGGGGAGGGGCGTGAGATAGGGAAAAGCTGACAGACTGACAAACTTGCCTGGCATACGGAAAGACAGAGAGGGAAAGAAAGAGAGAAAGTAAAAAATTTAGATTGAGAGAGACGCACACAGAGAGAAAGAGAGACAAAAAGAGAAAGAGAGAAAGAGAGCGAGAGACAGAGAGTTGAGTTGATTTAACGACCAACATCAGCACTATAGAGGCTATGTTGTGGACGGACCCCAAGACGGACGTCTGACAATTTTATGTGCTGTCACACACGAGCAGGACGGGGATACCATGACTCCTGTCTCAGCCGGTCACATTTAACTGACACCGACCCAACAGAGTAAGAATATTTGCAGATAGATAGATAGATAGATAGATAGATAAGATAAAAGAGAGAGAGAAAGAGAGAGAGAGAGAGAGAGAGAGAGAGAGAGAGAGAGAGAGAGAGAGAGAGAGAGAGAGAGAGAGAGAGAGAGAGAGAGAGAGAGAGAGAGAGAGAGAGAGAGAGAGAGAGAGAGGGGGAGAGAGAGTGGAGACAGAGGAGACAAAGTTGTGGGTGAATTTTTTTTTTTTGTTTGTTTATTATATTAGTCCCCCTTGTCTTATCTTCAATAGATAAGCATAACCAAAGGACAGAGAAAAAACGTCCTCGTTTCCATATTAAGTATATTAGACTGACGTATTTAAAAATATTATTATTTCAAAAGATGTTTTTTTTAATAATGAATCATGTGTTTCGGATTCTGCATTCTGTATTTTGTTGACTGCACTCTCTCTCTCTCTCTCACTCTCTCTCTATTTATCTTTCTCTCTCTCTCTGTTGTTGTTGTTGTTGTTGTTGTTGTTGTTGTTGTTGTTGTTGTTGTTGTTGTTGTTTTTGTTGTTGTTGCTCTTATGAAATTGTGTAGAATTTTTAATATAATTAATCCTATTATTGAAATGTGACAAATGTATTTTCTCAAACTAAAGTGTATTGGAAATCGAAAAAAAAACAAAAACTAAACAAAACAAAAACAACAACCAAGAAACACACAATATTGAGTATTTAAACGCAGAGGATGTCTATGATAGACATCATGATTTAAAACCTCATACCCTATTATCGCTAAGTGGTTTTGAAAAAGATTGAGATTTCTTTATAACGACCTGGAAAGATTTTGTTCAGTCCTTGGCAAGAGAGGTAACTGTTTAAGACCCACTGTAAACACAAACACATGTCTTACACCCCTTGGATTGAGTGATTTCATTCATTATGTGTACGTATTACATTCGAAAACTTTAAAATGAATCAAAGCTGTATTTCGTTAATGGTTGAAAACCGAGACCTCCATAAGAACAGGCCAAGTCACCGAAAGGATCGGAGTGAAGTCGTTTTATCGTAATAAGGATAATAGTGATCTATGTCTAATAATTCGTTACAATAGTTAGTTCAGATTGATACTCGGTTTCCCTCTCTCTCTCTCTCTCTCTCTCTCTCTCTCTCTCTCTCTCTCTTTGTCGCTCTCTATCTGTTTCCCTGACTCTCTCTCTTTTTCTCCTATTTTCTTAAAGTTTCTAAGTGATTATGTCTAATGCTGTCTGTATATGGAGCTTTGACACACGTTGCATATTTTTATTCGATATGTTTTCAACCATTAACTAAGTACAGCTTTGATTCATTTTAAAGTCTTCGAATGTAATACGTACACATAATGAATGAAATAACCCAATCCAAGCGGTGTAAGACATGTGTTTGTGTTTACAGTGGGTCTTAAACAGTTACCTCTCTTGCCAAGGACTGAACAAAATCTTTCCAGGTCGTTATAAAGAAATCTCAATCTTTTTCAAAACCACTTAGCGATAATAGGGTATGAGGTTTTATATCATGATGTCTATCATAGACATCCTCTGCCTTTCAATAATCAATTGTGTGTTTCTTGGTTGATGGTTTTTTTTTTTTGTTTAGTTTTTGTTGGTTTTTCGATTACCAATACACTTTCATGTGAGAAAATACATTTGTCACATTTCCATAATAGGTTTAATTTTATTAAAAATTCTACACAATTTCATAAGAGCAACAACAACCAAAACAACAACAACAACAACAACAACAACAACAACAACAGAGAGAGAGAGAAAGATAAATAGAGAGAGAGAGATAGAGAGAGAGAGTGCAGTCAACAAAATACAGAATGCAGAATCCGAAACACATGATTCATTATTTGAAATAATAGTATTTTTAAATACGTCAGTCTAATATACTTAATATGGAAACGAGGACGTTTTTTCTCTGTACTTTGGTTATGCTTATCTATTGAAGATAAGACAAGGGGGACTAATATAATAAACAAAACAAAAAAACAAAAAAATCCACCCACAACTTTGTCTCCTCTGTCTCCACTCACTCTCCCCCTCTCTCTCTCTCTCTCTCTCTCTCTCTCTGTCTCTCTCTCTCTGTCTCTCTCTCTCTCGCATCTCTCTCTTTCTCCCTCTCTTTATCTCTGTCTCTCTCTGTCTCTCTCTGTCTCCACTCTCTCTATGATAATCTGTTTCTCTCTGTCTCTCTTTGTCTCTCTCCCTATCTCTGTCGTTTGTCAAACAGATTGGACTGAAGACATTGATCTGATCATCGTTATTACTATTTTTTAACATTGGAGCTCGAAGAGGTTCGCTTAGTTTATTTTCATTTTCTCATCTTTATAAGCATGTAGGTCCTTATTATTTTAAAATATAAAATTGTGCAACTTTCAAGGCTTCCGAAAATTGAAGTTCCTTTTCGTTTTTGAGCTAAGGTCTCAAAAAATTTAAGCAAGTACTCTAGATCTATATTTTTTTTCTAATTTGCCACGAATGTGCGAGAAATTAGGGGATACATCATCAGCAACAACAAAAAACAACGACAACAACAACAGCAGCAACATCAACGATGACGACGACGACGACAACAACAACAAGAACATCAAGAACAGCAACAACACCTACGACGACAGCAAGAAGAAGAAGAACAATAACAAAACTAACAGCAGCAGCAGCAGCAACGGCGCCAACTATTCAAACAAATAAGAACATACGCAAAAAATAAATGAACCGTATTGCTGGGGCAGAAGATAAATATGGGGTAGTTATGTGACAACTTTGTATTAAATACTTTATGAATTCTGACTGAAAAAATAGGCCTTGAAAGTAATAAGTATGTACACATTTCTCTCCAAACATTGCTTAAATAAATCTATTTTTTGGCGCTAATAAAGAACCAAGGTTTGTTCTTGTTTGCACCTTGAAATGGGAAAGCAGTTTTTATACAGTTTGGGAGTTGAAATGGGAAAGCAATGTTTATACAGTTTGGGAGACAGAATACAATTAATGTTATGTCACGAGAGAAAGATATGGAAATGACATCAGTTTATGTTTTAGTTTAAAGAATATAATCATTATTTGCCTGGTCAGAACATAGAAAAATATGTTATCTGTAATTATATGTAAGTACCAGTCTTCTGTGTTTTGTGATATCTTTTAATATGTTTTTCTATAATTATACTTTTTCGACTCATTTTAATCTGTATTTTCTATCCTTTATTTTGTATTCTGTGTCCCGCATTTTGTATTCTGTATCCCGCATTTTGTATTCTGTACCCTAAAGGTGGCTAAAGACTTATGTACAAGCTAGTGAGGGAGTGAGTGAGTGAGTTGGATTCTTAACGTCTACCGTCATTAGCAAGGCTAATGTCATGGACAGGTCCCAAGACTCACGTCTGACAGAATCCCTGTCTCCTCCAGACTCATCCAGCCACAGTATACTCTACCGCTTGAGCAAGTTCGCCCCCCCCCCTCCCTAATTACAAGCTACGTCACTCAGTTGTACAGGGTTGAACACATTTTATATAATAATAGTAATAATGATCTATCATGGTCATAATTAGATCAGGATACTACTCAGAGATAAATTGGTGTTAAGCCTTCTCAGCCTATGCCAACACAAATCTAAGCTGACCCAGTTTTACCTAATCGGTGTAGTTTGACTCGTGTTGCAAACGTGTGTTTATTCCGGTAACCTAATGTGTTATTTTATGAACTATGGCCTAATTCAACCGATGACTAAAGGGGGTTAGACACGTGAAAAAAGTCGTCCAATTTAAAAAAAAATTTTATTTAGGGAAAACAGTTTTTTCCCCCTTAATAGCGCGAAACTTACGGCTATGCTGCTTTTCTAATTGAATTACCTATTAGCGAATCCGGGGAATTCCATACCTTCCTACTAATTGATGTGCAACCACTAGAAGAGTTACTCATACAATCAAAGCATATATTTTTAACATTATTTTTATGTTATACTTTCTTTGGAGACATAGTGAGATGTATTTGATTTTTTTTTCTCAACTATGAAAAAGAAATTTTGGCGACTTTGTTTTTCGTGTATGGGCCCCTTAACCCAACACAAAATGCGACTATTATTTTACTTACGAAATTTGCTGAAGGGTCTTTGAAAAAGAGAACAATCTGATTAGTCCATTTTATTAGCTACATAGATTTTTATTGGTTCCTGAAGTGAGTAGGTCTCAGACGATATATTATAATAATAGCAACCGGACAAAATTTCGGGCAGGCCACAAACTGACTGTATGAAACTTGCAAAGGTCAATTAAATCACTATATCGGACTATCCTAGGACGATGCCCTTGAGGTATTGCGTAGACCAACAGCTCAAACTAACACGGCCATAAACACGGTTTGCACGCTTTTCAAAACTGAGCATGCTCACCTCCTCACCATAAAACTGTCCCGATTCATTTGGAGAAAGATCAACGCAGAGGCTGCAACTGATTTAGATCTAGTCTTGTATTTAAAGTACTTTAACATTTGTACGAATTATTAACCAAAGAAATATAATTCTTGTAAAGAATATAAAGTTAGAGCTGATGTGTATAATTTACTTGTTATGTGAACATGAATCTGATCTTGATATTGAGCCTAGACCTATCTTAGAACTTTTATGGTGTAGTTTAACTCCTCAAAAGCAAGAACCAACTTTGAACAAGACGCTCAGGTAAGTGCAAAAAATGGAGAAAACCATACACTAATAATATTAAGTAATTTGCGAATTAAAAAGGTCAAGACTAAGAAAACATTTTTTTTTCAATAGAATACAGTTATATTCAGATGAAGCCCGGCTAGAAAAATGTAATTTTACTGTAAAAATTCATTCAGTAACTCCGACCGTGGGTCGCACACGTGCGATTTCGCCCCCAAGTGGTTGGATCGGTATCAGTTTGTGACCGCCTGAGACGGGAGTTATGGTGTAGCCGCCCTGTCTCGCGTGTAGACGTCTGGGGACCCCTTACCAATAAAACTTATATAGAGCTGATGTTTGACGTTAAACCAACTCAACTACTTGAACAAAGGAATCTGCAATCGTAGTTACAAGTGTATGTCTTAAGCAAGATCCTACACGGTAACGGGTTCCCAGAGGAAGAGAGGCGCCCTATAGATCATATCCAATAATTTTGTTGTTTTAGGAACAAAAATGCAGAGCAAAACTTTATATTCCATTCCATCCATCTTGATTCCAGCTCGCCACAAATCCCTTTAATGATGAGCTGATCGTCTATGCTTGAAGGGAAGCCAACTATTTGAGCTATTTGGCGTATACTTCTTAACAAGACCTACCGAGACTACAGCTGGCGTTAATCTTCGTCTCAAGTCACCATAAGCTAAGTTTCTTTTAGATCCTTCTCAGTTTACAAAATTAATGTATTGTTACAAGATCAATGTTAATTTTAGCGACATTTTATGTGTAACTAATAAAACTTAGACAGCGCTTAGTTTGTAAATTGGGCTGTATGGGTTTTTTTATCTTTGAAGGTGAGGGGGGGTGGTGGTTTTTGTGTCAGTTCTTTATCCATTTTTAGCTAGAAATTGCTGTAGTTAAACAATAGTTTGATGCTATATCCTTAATTTAATGCCCCCCCCCCCCATAAAACCCTTCATTAATATTCATTAATCTGCACAATGATTTCGCCGCAATATGATTGGAAAAGTAGGCGCTGGGGTTAGGCATAACTTTTTCATTACAAGATCGTCGTGAATTCTATTTTATCTCCTGCCAAACTTAGTCTTGAGTTTCACTATCTTTATGACTCCTCCTTTCTCTCTTTCCCTCTTTCTACCCCTCCCCCTTTCTACCTCTCTCTCTTTCTCTCTATCTCTCTCTCTCTCTCTCTCTCTCTCTCTTTTTCTCTCTCTTTCATTCTCTCACACACACACACTCTCTCTCGCTCTCACACATTACACATGTTTGTACCTTTGCGTTGGAGACGTTGATTTTATCCTTTACACCCTATAGATCATATCCATTAATTTTTTTGTTTTAGAAACAAAAATGCAGAGCAAACCTTTATCTTCCGTTCCATCCATCTTGATTCCAGCCCGCCACAAATCCCTTGAAATAATGGTGAGTTGATCTTCTATGCTTGAAGGGAAGCCAACTATTTGAGCTATCTGGCGAATACTTCTTAACAAGACCTAACGAGATTACAGCTGGCGTTGATCTTAATCTCAAGTCACCATAAGCTAAGTTTCTTTTATATCATTCTCAGTTTAATGTATTCTTACACAAGATCAAGGTTAATTTTAGTGACATTTTATGTGTAACTGATAAAAAATTACACAGCGCTTAGTTTGTGAATGGGGCTGTATGGATTTTGTTTTGATTTTTTGATTTTTTTTTTGGGGGGGGGGGGGGGGGGTGACTTTTGTGTCAGTTCTTTATCCATTATTAGCTAGACATTGCTGTTGTTAAAAAATAATTTTATGCTATATCCTTAATTTAATGGCTTTCCCCGCATAAAACCCTTCATTAATATTCAATATTCATTAATCTGTATAATGACTTCGCCGCAATATGATTAGAAAAGTAGGTGCTGGGGTTAGGCATAACTTTTTCATTACAAGATTTTCGTGAATTCTGTTTTATATCCTGCCAAAATAACTAGTCTTGAGTTTCACTATCGGTATGGCTCCTCCTTTCTCTTTTTTCCCTCTTCTACCCCTCCCCATTTCTACCTCTCTCATTCTTTCTCACACACACATACACTCTCTCTCTCTATCTCTCTCTCTATCTCTCTCTCTCTCTCTCTCTCTCTCTCGTTCTCACACACCACACATGTTTGTACCTTTGCGTTGGAGACGTTGATTTTATTCTTCATTCTTTGTTCATTGGCGCATACTTGGTTTGGAGTTTTTGTTTTATAAATTCTCGCGATTGTAAACGCCGTCTAACCACCAATTTAAATCCATGATGAAAAATAAATATATTGAAGTCTGCATTTTTTGAAAAAAAAAAAGTGAAATAGTGTGTTTAGATTAAGTTTGCAATTATACATGTACTTTGAAGCTGAGTGAATTATTTGTAAATAATTATTGCAATAAAAAGTTGGTGCGACTGCAACAACGTGTACGTTTGTCAAGTGAAACCTATTTAAATTTGCGGCGATTTGTTATTGTCTCAAGATTGCCTCTATTTATCCCCCCTCCCCCTGTATTTCCTACAATGTAGGCATTACTGTGCAAACACAAACCCCCATGTTTCATGAGAAGAATCCATTCTTCTTACACCAGGGGATGCGGCTTCTGAGTAATAGAAAAATTTTTGTCCACTGAAAAGAAATCTACGCTGTTCCAGAAAATTATTCCCTTATTTTGGTTGAAATTTTTTTTTTTTTAAATCCTTCACAAAAGGGTACCAACTTCCATGTACCAAACCTCATCTTTGACAATTATTTACCATGGGTCTAAAATCCCATGCTCCATAAATTAATTTTTCTAACACGTTAGTTCAAGCTTTTGCAATAAACTGCTTTATTCGTTATTTTATATTTTTCCATTAATATTTCCGACACTTGGATTCGTACATGTTTCTAATATTTCAATATGTTAATATGAAAACATGTACTATTAAAGAATCTTTATTAATTTGCTTGTTTCTCTGCAGCTGTAACGACTGTCCCTTTTCGTTCAATGATTCCATTCTGTTTCTTTCCCAAAACATTTTTATTTCAAAGCGACATCATTTTCTTGAATTACAATTTTTCATTAATTTGTTGTTGTTTTGTTGCAGATTACCTTGGAAGTTTGTACCGGCTATTTATTATACTTGAATTATTGATACTGCATTTTATCCAATGACAAATTGCATATGTTGCATTTAAAACACAACCTTTTGTCTTAGGTCCTCAGTTTTATTGGAACTTCTTGCGCCGCTGCTGGGTGATTTTTTTTATTGCTGCTCTTTAAAAAATTTACTCTCCACAGGTCGATAACTCTGGAGACGATTCCATTCCTCCACAGCGCGTATTTTTTTTATCAATGTTTTACATAAATGATTTGATCTTTTCATCCGATTGTATAGCACTGTTTGATAGTTATTTAATGTATAGTCCAATAAGAAAAACAAGACTACATTGCATTGAAAATTAAATGTCTATTTTCACGTTCAAAATTATTTTTTTAGAAACAATGAATAGAATGGATGGTGAGAACTGTTTGTAGAGCGACCAACTTATGGCCTTCATGCCCGGGTTTGAATCCCAATTACGCCTTTTTTACTTGTTGAGTTCGTGTCATCATGACGGAACTAAGACAGCTGAAGTCATGATAAAACCCGTTTATAACCATCCACCTTTATAACCCAAAATAAAATGTACACAGAGAAATGTACCAGTTTTAGTACGAAATCATATCTTCCTTGACGGAGGAATATTAAAGAAAAACAACGAAAAAATACATATCAAAATACAAACATTTTTGATAATAGAAACACGGGCAAACGATGTTTGAAAACTAGTTGGAATAAAATAATGGTATTTTAGTTGACGATGGTGGTTAAGAAAGACCAACCAACTTGACGTTGGTCGTTTAAGAAATGGACCAGCCAATAAAATGAGCTTTTGGTTGACGTTAATAGTAAGGAACGAACACGCCAACCAACAAATGGTTCTAGGTTGACATTAGTGGTTAAGATATGACCAGACCAACAAAAAATGGTCTATTCTCATTACACACTGACACCAAAGACAAAGCAACAAAATCAATAAAGATTGACGTGAGATATTAAGAAAACAAGTCTAACCATTGAATAATGGTCTCTTGGTTGACGCTCAATTCTTCACTCTCGATGATTCAAGGTTCAGTTTACGGAAAAAGGTACCATGCAAGTTTTTTTTATACAAAATGTATCTTTTTCAACTATCGATCAATTTGTAATTTGGACTTTATGGAATGAAACTATTCTACTTGTCTGAAGTTTTCGAGAATCTTTTTCTCTTTTTCTCATGCATTGCAGCTTTTCCCTGTCGGTTTTTCATGTTCTGACGATTTGTTCTCTATTTGCACATAATCTGAGATTTTGGTTACACTTGCTCCATTTTTTCTTGCTTCGAGTCATGTCTTGGGTTACCAACTTTCGGAATTCAGCCTAATGAAATTCCCGGTGCTTAGATTCACCTTTATCGTCCTCATCTCTCGTGTTTTTGTCTTGTTTTCTAACCCATAGGCCTTGTTTTCTTTTACATTTTATCAGTCTCCTTTTCCCCCTGTTTGAAGATTTTTGCTGCATATTTAATTTCTTTCTTCACATTTACGCCTTTCATTTTTTTTTTACTTCTTTACTTCTTCCGCAGCACAGAAAAATCTACAAGCCTTTTTTCCTTTTCATCCTTTGCCTGAAAACGGTTGAGCTTTAATAATTCACTGTGTAGTGATTTATGTGTGTAGGAAAGTTTTTCATTATTGGGAAGGATGTCAGCGCACTGAATCTGCAATTGACCTACAGATAACTGGAGATAAAGCTGACTGATGTTATACATCAGCGCATACTGATGTTTCTGAAAGACATTGATGTATGTAACACAGTTTAACTGTTATAACCCCACACATGTACAATTTGTTCTTCGCTTTGAACTGACCACCAGTGAAACAAAAGGTGTCACTGATCCTGTAGGGTACTGTCTTGACTGTCTTAAGATCTCATGGCACAAGGTAGCCGTTACTTTGCTGGCGTACCGTAAAAAATAACTAAAATTCAACTCATCTTTGGAAAGGATACCACTCAACATCTCTGAACAATTGTTCATTTCACTTTTCTATAAACTGAAAGCTAATAATCGGCTGGTCCTCTTCGGATCTGGGTCTTCGTCTCCGTGATAGCCCAGGCACAACTCTTGATAAGTGGTAGGTGGCAGGTGAGTCGGCCCGAATGCAGATAGACGTTTATGAATTTCTTGTCATAAACTCATCTCCACCCCCCTCTTAATTAAAAAAGAGGGTGCACCATCCGTATTAAGAAAAGCTGTGGATGCTGACATCCCTCTGGGCCATACTGTAAAATAATTATTGCTTTTATCATTTTTCGGTGATCAGTGATGACAAAGAAAACATGATTAATCGCAATGTCTTTGCTTTTTAAGAGTAAAACCAAGAGCAACTTAAAGCTCAAAAAAAAAACTGGCGAACAATTTGGTACAGTGCCATAAAAAGGCACAGTCAAAGCATATCAAAATAAATACATTTATAGAAATCAAGGAAAATAAAAAGGGTCACGTGATCTTATGGTACCAAAACTAGACGGAGAATCCTCCAGACCTAAAAAAAGTTCCAGGGAAGGAGTTGGAACTGCTATTGCCAGACTTAAGCATGGATATGACATACATCTGAAATAACAGTTATAATCTTTACAGTTACATACGATTTAACTAAAATTCCAGGTCTGAATACGTATAACTTGTGCAATGATCTTCGAGGGATATTTGATTTAAACATTTGCAATCATGTATTTATGGCAAAATTTGAGACACTGTGAACTAAATGTACTAAA
>RQTK01000787.1:227581-243404 GCA_003991915.1 Elysia chlorotica | reverse complement strand
GGGGATCATTAAAAACATTGAGAGAGAGAGAAAGAGAGAATTGGGTGAGGGGGGTGTCATTAAAAAGATCGAGAGAGATGTGTTGAATGAGTGAAGGAAAGGTAAAAGTGAAATGAAGAAGACTAGTCTAGATCTGAATCTAGATCTTGAGAGAGAAAGAGGGAGAGGGGGGCAGAGGCAGAATGACAGGCAGATAATAAGGAATCTTAATTTAAGCAACACATTTAGTGCCTGTTGCATTCTTTAAAAACCTAATCGAACAAAAATATGCCCGATGTGTTATTGGTAAGGAAAACCCGTTTGGAATGAGATTGTCTGATATTTTACATGTCCGTGGTTAGAAAAAAATTGGCAAAAAAAAAAAAATCGGTCGCATACACGGAATATGGAACTCTACATTTTCGGCAATTCTTGGCATTAGAGAAAAGATAGAAAAGGTCAAAGAGATTCCAGATCTGTTTCCACATTCGAATAGAAAAACAAAAACAAATAAAACAAAACAAAATGACACACACATTTGTTCACCCCCCAACCTCCCCACACACACACACACAAAGCAAGAAAAAACAAAAACAAAGCTAAAAAAAAAAAATGAACATCCTTTGCCATGCAAGGGGCTTGGCGAAACTCGTTTAACATGTGTTCCAAGAAGGGAGGTTACCCAATTTTTAATTCAAATTTCGTGGCTTGTGTCCCTTTCTTTTTTTTTGTTTTATCTTGACTATGTTTAAACCAAAATATGTTTAAACCGAAATTGAAATTAGACCCCCTAAAATTTCGGTTTAAACGTGTTCCACTGTACAACATAATTTTTCCACAATTTGAAAGACATTCCTTTTACAAAGAGAGATTGTAACCAGTTGACTTATTGTGTAAACCATAAGTTCTTTAATGAACAAAGCTTAGTTTAATTTTTTCAAAACATAGTTGAGAAGTTGGACTTATATCAGCAAGGAGTGGTTTTTACTCCGGGTGAACTTTAATTGGTATTACTTAGCTACTTTCGTTATTACGCAGAGGTATTTTTTAAGACGATTTTTAATCTTCAGCATATTGTACCTATAATTTGAATAAATTTTATATTATTCATTATTGTGTAAGATGCTGAATATTGTGTTTTTATTTGTGTGTTATTCATTAATAGTTCTTTAATTTTTATTGGCACGTAGATCATTGAATTTTCTTTGAATATGTGTAATGTAAATACAACATTCTTTTATTTTTTTTTTTTTTTTAACTCAACAAATATTTTGTCGACTTACGGCTGATTGATTCTCCTTCCAGCTTTCTGGCATATGAAGCTTGTTGATGGTAGCAGTTTCATATGCTAGTCGTCTAGCCTCCTGGGTCGACAAACCAAAGAACATCTGGGATGACCTCATCAGATAATTTGCAATTAGTGTCTCCTGTTCGTGTGTAAACACAAGTGCTTTCTTATAGTCTGTATCAAAACGCTCCTGGTCTGGAGTATCTGAATTTAAATACTGTGTGACTTTTCTATGGAGTGTAGACTTTGATATTCCTCTCTCATCTGCAACATCGCGAACAGATCTGCCAGCCAAAACGTCTCTGATAGCCTCAGACATCACATCATGGCAGACTTGACCACGGTCAGTTTTTCTTTTGTAGACTCTCGGCATTTTTGGATCTGAGAACAGAATACAAAGATGAATATACACATGTGTGTGTGTATCTTACCCCTGCTACCAACTCAGGGGGGGGGGGGGGGGGCAAACCCAGTCAAGAGCAAACTGGGCAGACTGATTTTGCATTAGTGACTCTTTTGCACGCTCAAGTTCTTTACACTTTGGTACACATTAACTCACACATACACATAGCGTCTCAATTAAAAAAAAATACTATTACAATTTCAGTTCATTTAATAGTAGGCCTACTATGTGCTCATATAGATCAAGATGATAATTTGTAAGAGTTGTATTACAAAATTGGGATGTGGTATGCATGGGGGAGACTTGGGACATTTATGGGGAGACTTGGGACATGTCCCGAGTCTCCCCATAATTCATGTCCCAAGTCTCCCCCATAGCTTGGCTGCCAAAAAAGTAGGCATGGCCACAACACACTTGCCTGGAGGACGATGTCTCCAGGCCAAAACATTGACAAAATGCATTGTCTTATCACATTTCAATCCAATTCCAGCATGTCTAACAACATCATGTCATAAGTAAACAAAAACTGATTTTAAAAAAAAATTACCAAAACAGTGAAAAACCCTCTGGAGGCCACTGACTTGTCAACAAAGAAGATACTGTTGCAAGGAATCATGGGATTGCAAAAGGAAGTGAAATGAACATAACAAACATGGATTGGATTATTTTAGTCCAATAGATTTTCCAAACCAAGGGGTGTCCCAAGTCTCCCCTGTCCCAACTCTCCCCACCCTCCCCTACTGAATGAAAGCCTAATGAATTGTTATCAAGTTATGTTAAGAGAGATTTGTTGCAAATGCAATGATGTAAAAGTTCTCATTGAATGTTAACATCTTTCAGCCATACCTTTAGTTTTTTTTACTGAAAGATAGTTTTATAAATGTTATGATATTGTACTGTTTCCAGCCACAAAAGTCTACTATAGTTATTTCGTTTTATTGCTGTTTCACTATTGCTTTGAATAAATTACTTGTTGTATTGATTTACTGAACTTTCAAAATGTGTTAAATAGTGTTCATCAATTTTTCTTTCTTTAAGATAATATTATTGCACATGTTATTTTAAAATTGGTTTCAGCAGAATGTTTAAAATCTATCCTACAAAATGCTTCTCTTTACATTAGAATTAGTGTTTATAAATGGAATCTGGTATATTTCTTTCAATTTTTAAAGACATTTTTTTACTTGCATGATTGATAAAAGCAATGATTTATGTAAGACAAAACATAATATTGTAATCAACCATTTGCAGTTATTTATGGCGCAAAAAGGAAACTTATATTTCCATTAAACTTAAAAATTATGATTATATAGACTTAGACGCTACAAAGCTCTGATTAAAATGACATTAAATTGTGTCATGCTTGCCATAATTCGTTAAATACAAGCAGTGAACATTTCCTCTAACATGTGATTTGATCAAATGTACGTATGTATTTACTAAAGAAATTATGTACACAGTGCTGGGCTTAAGCTACGCGGAGCCCTGGGTCCAGGTTAGGCAGTCGGCCCCTAATTCACTTAAATGATTGTCCTATAAAGCAATATTTTTTTTGTTAACGTAGCGTTTTACAAGGGAAAGATAGAGATATAGTGTTTCACTTTTTGGAATAAAATCACAACCTATTGTAGGCAACAAAACAAAAAATTAACAGTTAGATGCTTATCAGGAACGACAGTTATAGGTCACAAACCTTATTCAAATCGTGATCTTGACTATATTGAAGCCAAGCCAGTAATGGTAATTTATTCTAGATAACAAAGGACACCTGATTCAATCTTAATTTTTTTTTAAATGTTGGACAAGTCAATCTTGCGAATTTGTTGTTCTTTAGCTTAAATACAGATCGCTGAACACTGCAATTTGTTTAATTTGTCTTAATATTTTGTCTACCCTGAATATAATATTAACATTCGATAACCTGCGTGTCCTTTAAGGTCGTATTTTTTTTGGTTATTAATATTATGTCAAAAAATATGTGGAGACCTGAAATGCGGACGCTGTTATTCCACTAAAGAATTGTCTAGATTTCTTGTGTGCGCCTATAAAATTAATAATATCTCTGGTGTCGTTTCGGTCTCGTTACAAGGCATTTTAGAGGCATCTAAGGCGCAAAAACGTTAAATAAATTATGAATAAGCTTTACATGCGTAATATATGTATAAAAATATTACTGACTTATCTGACTTTTAACCAGGCGAAAGTTCTCTGCTTTCAATTTTATCAGAGATAGGCCTACTAGTACTAAGCTACGATTTCTTTCCACCACCTTAGTCAAAAGGACTGGTGCCACCCTAACAGTAACACTGAAATTAATGCCGCTACCAATTTTGGGAGTAATACTTTTAACACAGCCGTTTCGTGTCCCTTCTTACTTATAATTGTAACAAGCCGAGTATGTAAGCAACAGACTTTCAAGCGCTTCACGAAGGTCATTGCAGTATTCTGGTCATTTAAATGTGTTGTGGATATTTGATTGTCTCGCCTAACCTTCAAAGAACGTCATTCCAAAATGTGGAACACCTCTTGTTCTTATTATTTTTTTTTTTTGGTAGCCAGACCTCAATGCATTATTTGTCAATTTCAGTTTAACAGGACCTTTCTTCGATCAAAGACATAGAGACAGTTGGAGCACTTTTATTCCAGTCGATTTATTTTAAAGTTAAGAAGAGATACTAGGCCTTTCGTTTTTTCAGACCAAATGTGCTATAAGATATGCAAACACTCTCAATTTTTCTCATTAAGAGCATATTGAGCCAAAAATTAAGAAGAAAACTCTTACTAGCCACACGACATTTAAATGTACCAATAATTAATACGGATGTATAAAAATGTGGATTCTTCCGACAGAAACAAACCTGGAAAACTTAAAGCAAGTTAGGGTATGCCTACATTCAGTACAAAGTTTCGAAAGTCTTGTGTTTACACTTCGCTGCCTACTATTGTACTAACAATTAAATCAGTGGAATTACTCTAAGAGCGGATAATAAATCACCTTTTATTGATTTAATTTCTTATACCCCCTTATTCAATCAGACAAAATTAATGTAATCATTATTCTCTCTTAAATCCTGTCAACGATCCAAAGCGTCCGAATTAAAAAGTGTAGATCTATGCGCAGAGCTTTCAACAAGTTCAGGGAAAAAAAGTAATATTGATTCTTTTTAAGCGCACAGTTTTGAACGCGCACATTGCATCGTTTGGTTGAAATGCTTGTTTAAGTTATTATAAAAATCATAGGACAAAAATTGAATATAATTATTTCAATCAACTAATCGCATGTGGTTCATTTTTATGACTACAAATATCAATGAAATACAACAAAAAATCGAGAAAAAAAAACCAAAAGTTTTCAAGATAAATAATGTCATAACACGTTTTACATAGGATGAAAGAATTAGTGTATCACTTCGTGAAAACATTTTAAATTCCTTAAGGCATAGATTCTGAAAAGACATGATTTCTATTTTGAGCACAGTTCAAATTTATCTGTGTTCCTTCATCTCATTCCATCTCTGAATTCCGTGGGTTCCCAAATAACTCAAAATTGGTATAATAGATTATAAGTGACATAGAAAGCGTAAAAATTATGTGAATTTCCAATGCAAGAAAAGCGCAAAAGTTATGATTGGAAATTTCAATGTTACTGCATTAGTACTCCAAATGCGACAAAAAGATTGCAAATGCGCTCTTTACGAGAAAGTGTTTAATGAGGCTTAATGATTACATACCGCTACTTAACACCAAGGTAAGAATTAAAGGACTAAAAGTTAAATTAGGTCTTTTAGAAACTAATAATTGCGGCGAAATCTTTTTGATAGCTCGTCGTTAGGCATCAAACGAGCCGGAGCATTGCCGTCAGGCTGGAGGAAAACTGTCTATGAAGACCAACAACAAAGAGATGAGATACACAGTAAAAGAAGCAAGCGATGAACATCCTAATTCTTTTGTGGTGATTAACAAGGAGCTGTGAGTTAGACTCCCAAACGTTTCTCGTGCAACGAAATCCATTTTAAGTACAAAATGTAATAATAATACTGCAACATCAACTAATTACAAGGAGAAAAAATCGGATATTTCAGCGATTCAGCCTAGAGGAATTCAGAAAATAGAAAATGCACACGGCCTGACCATGCAACCTGGATGGTATGGAACTTGCAGCGGTTTGACTTTCTGTGCGTGGGCCGAGCAGGTATAAACCTGAGCCCGGAACTTTGGACCATGCGGATTTCGGACCCTGAAACCAAAGACTGTAGAAACTGAAAGACAGATCACGTCATATTAAACTCTTATTAAAAAAAACGTCCTCGCCTGATTTACAGCGCTCCCTATGTTTTTGCGCGGACACCGACTCGGGTAACGCCCACTTTCCAATGTAAACATTGTTAGAAACACGACGTGTCAAACACATTTTGAAATGTACAACTACCCATAAATCATGTCTTTCTTCAATAGTAAAAATATTGAAAGCCATTAAATAACCAATAGCAAGGACAGATGACAACTTTTTTTTTAGAATTTCGATTCTATTAGGCCTACCATTTTTTTAAAAAAGACTTGACTCTAGATTTTCGATCTAGACAGTAGTAATAATGTAAATCACATAGCAACGAAATGTATTTAACTCCGTATTTCTTTGATTTAGAATCTAGATATAATACTGGTTTCCATTTCACTTCAGATCATGACAGTCACCATGGGTTGTGATCATCATTCCCTGTCACTACCACTTTAAATGAGAGAGACACAGAGACTGAGAGAGAGAGAGAGAGAATGGATATTTTGTTTAAACCAAATACAAGTACATTACCAATCACACATTTTGTTATCTTGACAGCTGTAATATATCGCCACCACTGCTTAATAATATTCACGCATTTACTGAAAACAATGTTTGCCATTGCTTGGTATAGGAATAGTTTTCATAACCAAGCAGAAAAATATTATTATACCTGGCAGTTGTTCCTTGAATCAAAAAAAAGCAAAACGGGTTTCAAGATTAAAACAAATAAATTATATACATGTTTTTGTGTTTTTGTTTTTGTTTTTTAAGTGGGTCTTACTCTTACCGGTCTTGGGTTTTTTTGTTTTTTTTTTATAGTTTTTCCTTCAAAAGAAGCAAAACAGGCTTCAAGATTTAAAAAAAAAGTATATAATACATTATACATTTTTGTTTGCTTGTTTGTTCTTGTTTTTGTTTTTTAAGTGGGTCTTACTATTGTCGGACTTATATTTTTTTATGAGTTATGCAACATGCTGTGGTGGATTTGACATGTCAGACAAAGTTGGGGTAGCTGAAATTTTGTGTGAACGAGAAGTTGTTAGACAAGTGAACTGGCTAAACGGGACACGTAATGAGCGATGAAGCTGCTGAGGAGTTATTTTTGCAGGGTTTGTCAGGAGATCGAACCGATGTCAGTTTATGAGCCGTAACTGCAACATATAAAAGACTCAGCAAAACTTGCATTTGTTTTGAAGAACAAAAAGCACAAAAAAAAAAAAGAATATAAAAAACAAACAAACATATGCGACATCTCACATTACATGATGAAGAGGGACCACACTTTTTCCATTTCTTTTTGTTGTTTTTGTTAGTTATGACTTATTATTATAATCATTTATTTAAAAATCAAATGTAAATGTAGATTTAGATCCACGTTTGTTTTTGTTTTCTGTTGTGTGTGTATCTCCCTCATTGTCATAGCCCAGTAAGCCAGGCCTACATGTCTACACGGATTTTACCGTCACAAGCTTGAAATGATTCTAATCCATATTATTATAACTACTAAAATTCACAAAACAGTACATATAGAAACAATAAAGAGGTTAGTTGTTTTTTTTTTTGTTGAATCCCAACTGGTCTTTTAAACCTGGGTCTATGTAGAAATATCTCGATCTATACATGCAGCATAATAATCTATTTTCTTCGTGTACTTCGTTTGTTTAATGGACTTTTATTTTATGGGATACATGTATGTTTATACCAATGAAAAAGAGAAAAAAATCACATCATTATTACACTAAATACTCTCTATATATCACTTGTAATTTAAAATACTTAAGAGCTGTCACAAATACTATCTTTGTACCTACCTATTTATAATTATCAAAAAAAACTTTGTATACACTCACCATCACTCATGCATTTTATATTTTAACACTATGTCCTCTACTTATAAAGTTATAGTGTTTATTTTTATTTTTATTCATAGATATTTAGTAATTATACAATATGTACATGTATATCTATGTCACATTATGTTTGTGTCTGTCTTTGAGGCAATGGAAACAGATTTCCCTTTGGGGTTAATGTTTTTCTGTATCCTGTATTCTCTATATTCTGTTGTAATCATTCTCCAGATATGGACTTAGTAGTGGAAGGCTCTCCAAAGGAGGATGTTAAGTCTTTAGGAAAAACATTCTCAAACCTGGAGCAATGTAAGTTTTCATATTGTGTCTTTTATTGTTAAATTCTTTGCGCGTCTAAATTTTTTTAATTTTATCCAGATGAAGCTTAAAGGTGTAAATTATTTATGAGTTTCAGTTTATATTTATCTTTTATTATGTCACATTGTCTGAAGTATTTGTAAAAGATGTAATGTTTGTGGGTTTTTTTGCAGTTTTGCAGCAGAATCTTCGTAACCTTCTGAACATGTTTTTCTCTCCCATCAGTCAGGTTCAAGCTTTTTTGTTTATTCTATTTTTGAAACATCCTAGTGTATTCCTAATGAAATGAGTTATGCAAATCATTTATGACTTATTGAAATTAGACCCCCTAAAAATTTCGGTTTAAACGTGTTCCACTGTACAACATAATTTTTCCACAATTTGAAAGACATTCCTTTTACAAAGAGAGATTGTAACCAGTTGACTTATTGTGTAAACCATAAGTTCTTTAATGAACAAAGCTTAGTTTTGTTTTCGTTTTTTCAAAACATAGTTGAGAAGTTGGACTAAAAATCAGGCCAACTCTGAATCTGACCATCAAGTGAAACTTCACCAACAGAAACCGTTTCCTACCTCATTAAGTATGGAAGCAATATTTTTCGAAATATCCTGCTTCTTTTAGTGTGGGAACAATATTCACCCAAAAAACCTGCCATTTCCCTGTCTGAACTGGCAGGCTGCAGACTGTTGAGTTTGTTGCTGAACGTCCAATGTCAGCACTACATAGGGTGTACTGTGGACTGTAGTATCCCAAGACTAATGTCTGACAATTTTACATCCTGCCACACAGATACAGTGCAGGGATACCTAGACTGTCTCAGCCGGTCACATTTTATCAACACAGATCCAACCAATAGGGGACACAAATCGGACGAATAAAGTTTTCACCGATAGTGGGTATTGAGCTAGGGAGATCACGCTCAATCAAACTGTAGAAGGAGTACAGAACTCACATGATAAATGCTCTAAGCTCAATGCACACCAATGCCTTTGTGATGGATGTAACTAGTATCAGCAGTTTTTGAGAATCAAATAGCAATAACATTCTTAAAAATTTACATCATTTTGGTGTTTTGTAAACTTTACTTTTTTTTAAAATCTCATATATTCCTATACTTTGCAAAGCAACAGCTGGAGGAAGGCAAGCAGGGTGAGAGGCCTGAGAGGGGTAGTGTCATCAGAGGATCACGAGATTCCTACTCCAAGCCATTTGCAACGCCTTTGTGAACAGTCAATAATATGCCTACATGTAACAGTCAGCTGAAGACCAAAAATCAATTGGAGTAATCCAATCATTACTCCCTCAACATTTTTGTTTTGGGAAGATGAAAAAAACTAAAAGTTCTATACAGATTTCATTGTGTGCTTCATAATTCAGTCTCTGCATCAATGTGGTTGAGTTTGATGCCTGTCAACTCAACTCTTACTTGCTAAATGGGGATGAACTTCTAAAATGCTTTCATCAAAGAGAACTGATATTTAATTTTTCTGTACCCAAAATAGAGTGTTCTAAAATGAATTATGCTAAATAACATCCTGATTTTACTATTCAAAACAAAATTTCAAAGAAAATTTCAATTTCACAAATTTATTCTTGAAACTTTCTAAAAAGACATTTTCAGAAATAATACATGGACAACATAATTTTTCCACAATTTTAAAAGACATTCCTTTTACAAAGATAGATTGTAACCAGTTGACAGTAAACCATATGTTCCTTAATGAACAAATTTAAGTAGTTTTTTTTTTGTTTGGACTTATATCAGCAAGGACTGGTTTTTACTCCGGGTGAACTTTAGTTTATAATAATTACTTAGCTACTTTCGTTATTGCGCAGAGGTATTTTTTGAAGACGATTTTTAATCTTCAACATATTGTACCTCTCTTTTGAATTTTTTTTATATTTTTCATTTTTGTGTTGGTTGCTGATTATTGTGTTTTTATTTATGTGTTACACATTAATAGTTCTTTAGTTTTTATTGGCACATAGGTTATTGAATTTTCTTTGAATATGTGTAATATAAATACAACATTCTTTTATTTATTTTTTTAAAAACTCAAAAAATATTTTGTTGACTTACTAAATGTATAAAATATACTGAATGAAAGCCTAATGAATTGTTATCAAGTCATGCTAAGAGAGATTTGTTGCAAATGCAATGATGTAAAAGTTCACATTGAATGTTAACGTCTTTCAGCCATACCTTTAGTTTTTTTACTGAAAGATAGTTTTATAAATGTTATGATATTGTACTGTTTCCAGCTACAAAAGTCTACTATAGTTATTTCGTTTTATTGCTGTTTCACTATTGCTTTGAATAAATTACTTGTTGTATTGATTTACTGAACTTTCAAAATGTGTTAAATAGTGTTCATCAATTTTTCTTTCTTCAAGATAATATTATTGCAAATGTTATTTTAAAATTGGTTTCAGTAGAATGTTTCAAATCTATCCTACAAAATGCTTCTCTTTACATTATAATTAGTGATTAAAACCAATGATTTATGTAAGATAAAACATAACATTGTAATCAACCATTATTTTGCAGTTGTTTGTGGCACAAAAAGGAAACTTATATTTTAAACTTAAAATTATGATTACGGCCCGGATTTATAAAATCTTCGGAAAGTTATGTCGCCAATTTTCGTTGGGGAAGAAAAACCGATGGTCGTAAAAACTTCGTATTAATAAAGTTTTGTCGTGTAATCTTCGTTGTTGTATCTATTTTGTGAGAAATAGCATAATAGGGATCCAAATAAGAGCTCTTTAACAATTATTTTACAAAAAAACATAAAAATGTCTTGACGACCTGAGTTTCCTCATTTTGTTTACATTCGATAGCAACGGGCGACAAGGATATCTGCCGACCCGCAAAAACAACCAGTGACTGGTAGAGCATTGGTTCTATTGATACATTATATTCCCGAGCTTAAAATTAACATTTTCATCTATTCTTTAACCATTAATTCCCCCAAAAAGAGGCCCCTCGTTTTTAAAAATTATATTTTTCAAAGCTAGACCATAAGAAACACGAAAGAGATAGGAATCAACAATCCTATAGAAACAGTAGAAACAGACAAGATAGATACTAGACTGTGAAAGAATGTCTTACACAGCACACCTCCATTAAGATCTTAATTAAGAACTGTTGTATAATTAAAGCAGAAAAAAATCAGCACTAATCATCTAAATAGTTTCCAGATAACCAGATTCTAGATCTAGACCTAGGCCTACGTGTTATATTTTTTTTACCTTATTCACCACATGGATCTAGATTGAAATACCCTTGCCAATACCAACTATATGTAACTATATAACCACTGCTATTACAACAAAAAGAAGAGCAACTTCTGCTTCAACTACTATCACTACTACTAGCCAACTGTTATGGCTACTACTACTACTGCTGCTGCTACCACTACTAATGGTACTACTACTACTACTACTACTACTACTACTTTTACTACTACTACTACTACTACTACTACTACTACTACTACTACTACTACTACTACTACCACCACCAACTCCACCACTATTAGTAATACCCTGTACTACATGTAGTACTACTACTACTGCTATCATAAGTAGATTTTGAAGTTTTATATGTCCACAGAGGTAGAATTAGGCTTTTGGTGAAAATGGCCGAACAATGATTCACTTTGTGGGATTAGAACCTTCGGCTAAATGCAGCGATGCCAAATTGCCTTGACAATCAAAGCGAGCATGGTTTATACCAATAGACCATGCCGCTCCTTTATTCTCTACAGTATGGATGTGTGTTTGTGCGGGTCGAACTAAGAGAAGTGCTTCAGTCAAAAATGTGTCTGTTTTTTGTTGTTTTTTTTTAAAGGTGTTTGAAATAACGTATGTATTCTGCCGTGAAATTGCCTCAGCTTCCTGCACATGGTCTGAATTTCAATGCATTCTTATACTAGTATTATAGCTGGGTTTTCACAGCAATTTATTAAATATATCAGGTATGACAGTTCAGTGTTTAAAAAATCAAAAAGTAATCTTTCGAATCCTTGAATGTGTTGTCTGTAGTTAAAATAACCTTGATTTTATTTTAAGAGCAGTAATCTAATGTAGACTCAATGACTGTACTGGTTTTCAATTAAATAACATTGAATTTAGTTTTAACACTTTGCACTGCAAAATATTTACTGGTGATGGTAGAACATGTAATACTACTATTCGTAGTATCTGAACCTGGAATTAAGGATTTTTCTTAGGAAGGACAGAAGCAGCCATAAAAAATTTTAACAAATAATAATACCACAATCACACAGTTTCTGCATGGATTTAATTTAATTGAGAACTTTGTGTGTAATTGCATGGCTTTTATTTCTTGATAAAACAGCTGTGTACACTTTTAAAATTAATAAAACTTTCATAAACAACAGATATCATCATTATCAATAATATAAAATCACAATCCCAGTTGAAAATTTTTTCATTTTTTTTATACTTTTTTTATAGCATCTAATAGGTAGAACAGATTTTTATTTCATGTATTTCTTTTTAAAAGAATAAAACAGAGGAGGATTCTAATGATGATCATAGTTTTGCTATAAAACTTTATAGGAAACTTGATATCTTCATTCTCAATTTTCTATCTTTTTTTGAAATTTCTTTTATGTTATTTACCTATAAATTTTACAGAAACTCTTCATTACAACAAAAAACTGAAAGCCATTTGAAATGCTCTTTAACTATATACATTGTATGCAAACAAGATTAATATGGAGAGGTTGATTAAATAAGAAAAAAAAACATAAAAAATACAAACAATAATAAACTGGAGATAATACATAGAGCCCCACTATATGACAAAGATTGACATATAAAGCTTGGGTCTAAATAATCTTTTTTTTTTTTTTATAAAGTGGGTAACAAAACGACAGTACATATTATAATCCCTACACTTTTGCCGCGCATTATTTCACTTGTTCTTTATTTTGCCTAGCAAAATGAAGCTATTGTTTCGCAGTAAAGAAAAATCTGGTGCAGACCATAATATCCCCGCCCCTCTCCCTTTCCCCGATTGAGAGTAAATATGAAATTCATAATTTCAGAAGTATTCTTGAATCATACATTTATCAGTAAGCCTTTTAAGACTAGGGGGCTCATTGTCACTTCAATGGCCAGCCAACTCAGGAGGGGGAAAAACCTGATAGATAACATGCAAATCAAAATAATCCGTCCGATTATATTTATAAAAAAAGGTATAGACAATTGCACATGATTAATGGTGGTGTTTGTTATATAGTATATAGCCAGTCAAACTCGCACCAAGAAAAAAATTAGTATCCCCAGTCCAGCCAAAAAATGAAGCATGATGACAACAATTACAAACAGAAAAAGAACTAGAAAAGAGGAAGATGAAGATACAGAAGAAGAAGAAGAAAAGAGAGAGAGAGGAGTAAAAGAGGGTAAAAAGGCAAGTCATATCAAGAGAGGGAGGGAGAGAGAGAGAGAGTGGGAAAATAATAATGAGCTTTATTTTAAAGCGCTCTACCCCAGACTCAGGCTGAGAGCGCTTCACATAAAACATATACATGTATATATATATATATATATATATATATATGGAAACTCGAAAATACTGTTTATAATAGTAATAATAAATAATAATAATTTTACTTATATAGCACCTTCCACCGAAGTATCAAAGCGCTTTACATTTTTCAAGATAAAAGCATATAAAAAAATCTACATCTTAAACATAAATTATACACAATGCAATAGACGAATGCTAATTGGAACATGGTAATTGGGTAGTACATGTAATTCTAATTTGACACATGTTTTTTGAAAAAGAAATGTTTTTAAATGTTTTCTAAAAAGGGACTCACAAAGAGGTAAAGAGTTGGGGCCAGCTTTGGAAAAGGATCGATCTCCATATTATGATACAAGATTGGTCCTAGGAGTGTGCAAAAGATTTTTGTTTTCAGATCGTAACTGACATCTAGGGTTGTACGGGGAAATAAGTTCTTTTGCGTAGTAGGGTGAGTTGTTACCTTGCGCTTTCAAACCAAAGAAGAGCGATTTTGTACAAAATACTCAATTCTAGCCAAAACGGGGAGCCAATGAAGGGTTCTGAGCATATGAATAGAACTGGTTTTGTCGTAGAAATCTAATCCTAATATACAAGTTTGGCTGCTCTGTTCTGTTTATACGTGACTAGTATTTATTATAAGATATGATTTCAATAATCAATAAACAATTAAAAAAATCATAACAAATTAAAAAAGCAGGCCTGTGCATTTACTAACAATTGTAGCTTTGTGCAAAGATATAATACAATTAATCTTATATTGTAACTTACAATACTGGTAAAACTAGTAAAAGGAATCAATTCAGTTATCAATGAACGCCTAGAAAAGCTAAAAGCAGCAACGATTTTCCATTTCCAAAAAGCTTAATTACATGACATATGCAAACTAAAAACTATTTCAAACTGCTATAGAATTTCACATGTTTCAACAACCATTTTTTTTTAGTAAAGAGGTTAGTACGAGATAGAGATAGAGAGAGGGAGAGTGAGAGATAGAGAGAGAGAGAGAGAGAGAGAGAGAGAGACAGACAGACAGACAGACAGACAGAGAGGAGAGAGTGAGAGAGATAATGCTGCAAAAATGGGGAGAAAAAAGGAATCAGCCTCCTAAAATTTAATAGGTACCCACTCACACACACACTAAGAAAAGAAAATTTGGAAATCCTACTTGAAAATTAAAAAAAAAAAAAAAACGAACTTCTTTGCACAAACTATTGCAGATTTCGTGCCCTGTAACTGGTTAGGTTGGTGTCACTGTCAGTATAATGCGACTGTCTGAGACAGAAGTCATGGTATCCCTGCCCTGTCTCGTGTGTGGCAGCACATAAAATTATCCGACGTCAGTTGCGTGGCCCATCCACATTAGCATATACATTGCTAAGGTTGGACATTTAGCCAGTGTTGGCTTAGCAACAGTTGATAATGGATATTGTAAATACGTTCTACATGTAACTTCTTCTACGCTCTCTCTAAGAGTGCAAACTGTCTCAAGTGGTAGTCTTCATATCCAAATCGGGAAGCCAGCGGTTCGAACGCCAAGATCAGCAGATTTATTTGTCCGATTTCGTGCCCTGTAACTGGTTAGGTTGGTGTCACTGTCAGTATAATGCGACTGTCTGAGATAGAAGTCATGGTATCCCTGCCCTGTCTCGTGAGTGACAGCACATAAAATTATCCGACGTCAGTTGCGTGGCCCATCCACATTAACATATACATTGCTAAGGTTGGACATTTAGCCATTGTTGGCTTAGCAACCGTTGATAATGGATATTGTAAATGATTGATGAATACGATGGATGGTTATGATTGAAATGAGAAGATAGATTATTCTCTATAGAGGGAGGGAGAGAATTCTCTCCGTCTCTCCGGGTTTAACGTCTCCTAGGTTCCCCTGGGGGATCCTATACGGCGACTGGCAGCGTTGACAGAAGACAAAAGATCAGGAGGAAGGCAAGACATGATACTGATAGATCCTATGCTGGTTCATTCTATTACTACGAGGCATTAATGCTACCACCCCCACTACAACCCCTATCACTACCATAATAGTGTCTCTATTGTTGTGATTGCTGTTAACTCTGCCTCCACTGAATTAACCATTGTCCCCACCGTCACTCCTAGCATTACCCCCCCTCCCCCCAATCC
>RQTK01000787.1:201761-227574 GCA_003991915.1 Elysia chlorotica | reverse complement strand
CGTCCTGCCAGTCCCCGCCCTACAACTAATGCCACTACTACCACCACTGCTCCTGCTACTATTACTACCATTATCATTATTACTATTACTTTCACCACCATCATCATTATCATCATTACCATTATTATTATTACTACCACCACCACCACTACTACTATTACTATTATTACTATTACTACTACTACTACTACTACTACTACTACTACTACTACTACTACTACTACTACTACTACTACTACTACTACTACTACTACTACTACTACTACTACTACTACTACTACTACTACTATTATTATTATCATTATTATTATAACTATTACTACCACTATTACCACTATTATAAGACTTCATCCACGATTAATTTATTGCAGGAAGGAAGAGGAAGTACATGTGCATGCAAAACAACATTCGTACCTTTCGGGCATAATGAAAATCCATTGGCATTTTTACATGAGAACATAATAATATAATTAATTAATGAAATGCAAGAGTTTACACTCAACACTCCCCCTTAAACTTAGCATTGATAGGTTACCAAAATTGTAGCTTAATCAATGGATATAATGTATAGTCAATGGTTTTGTCTGTTTGTTTTTTTTTTTTTTAACCGTATGACTGAATGATAATACCCGGTATATGTAAATTAAATTTAAGAGAAGTAAAATGATTTCTTTTGCTTAATCTATGGTTCGTTATTCTTAATTCTTACTTAACTCAATTGCAAATTTTGCTAGTTCAGTAAAATAGCTGTACCAAAAAGTAAAGCAAAACAATAATAAAATCAGTACGGTACCTTTATATTAACACATGTTTTTGATGTAACAACATGGTGGAATTAAAGGTATGTCTCGGTTGATGCTTAGAGGGGATTTTTCAGGCCTCTTAGCAGTTTTTTTTTAACCATGTTGGTTATCGTGGATGAGCTCTTTGGTTTGAGCACTTCTTCTGCTGTGAATTGGATGTTTTCTTTCGTGCATTGACTCTTTAGTGTTTCTCTTGTTGGAGTGTGGGCTGGACATGTTTCTATGATATGTTGTATCGTATATGGTGTGGTGCTACAGTATTCACATTTCCTGATAATCTTAAGGGTTGGGGCTCCAAGTCTGGCTCTATTGATTTTATTGTTTGTGGTATTGAAGTTGAGTATATTTTTACCTACCTGTGGAACGATGGCGTGGAAGAACCTTCCTTTGGGGTTGTTGGTCTACATGTCTTGCCACTATTGTCACTTTTTATTTTTGTACTGGTTTATTATGGATTTTACTTCACTAGGACCCAATCCTGTTTTTCTTCGTGTCTTGGAGCTGAAGCCTAATTTGGCCTGTTTGTCGGCTTTTTCGTTGCCTTCGATGTTACAGTGGGCTGGGATCCAACAGATCTGGACTTGGGTTTGATTCTTTTCTTAGAGATCGTTTGCTCTAATGTTGATCGACTCTGTAAGGTCTTGCCTGGCGTTGGTTTTGTTTGGGTTTTTTATACTGAGCGTTGCTGCCAGGGTGTCCGTTAGTATAACTTTGTTTTCACTTTCCATCTTCTTTTCTTGGATGGTCTTTAGAGCTTCGTCAATGGCTGGGAACCGATAGAAGACTGCCTAGTGTTCGATCAACTGCCCTGCGTGACAACACTCATGGGAGACTGTCTATGTTGGTACCTTCTGCTTTTAAATGCTTTACAGCATAAACCTTCTCGATGAGGTATTGCGTTCAAGGGCTAAAATTACGATATTTAAGATATGCTAACGACACAGCATTGCTCTTGACAACAGCCTAAGAGCTCGGTTTGTTTATCTAAACAGTTTAAGAACACAGTAAGTGGAGGGGATTTAATTAAACGTGAAGAAAACTGTATTTGGTAAGAAATAGAGAGAGAGCGAAGGAGGTAGATGGAAGGAAAAGACAGGGTGGGGAAAAAAAGAGGGAGAAATAGAAGGAAAAAGAAAGAAAACTATTGGAAATCTAGGACAGTGAGAGAGGGCGAGGGAAGCGAAAGGACAAAGGGAAGAAAGAGAGCGAGAGTGGGGGAGAGAAAGACACATACACAGATAAGAGAGAGAGAGAGAACGTGATGGGAGCGAAAAGAAAAGGGTGAGAAAGAATAAGAGATTCACACACACACAAACACAGACAGGCAGACAGAGAAAGAGATAGACAGAAAGACGTAGTGGGGGAGAGGGAAGTTACAGGTAGAGAGGGGAATGAGAGAGATGGAGTGAAAAAAAAAGTGAAATCTTGTAATCTATGAAAGGGTTACGTTCCTTCGATTTTCAAAGGGAAATAACTCCGTATAAAGGGAAATAATCCAAAAAATGAACAGGGGCTGCAACTTAGAGGTACTCTCAGGATAGCCGACCCATCACACCACACTGACGAGGTATCTAACGCATGTACCTCTGAGGCCTTTGTGCTAATCACACACCTTCTGACAAAGCTTCCCTGACAACTGTTGAACTGTTGATAACCAAATATGTGAGCCGGTGTTTTATGGGAGGAACCGCATCAGTACCCAAGTGGACTTGGCCGTTTTACGGACCTTAACCTCGTTAGGGATGGGAGCCAGTTCAGGGCGAACTTGCTTTGCCAAGCAACCTTTAACTAACTTGAGTTTATGTACCCCAGTCAAACATGGATCTTTCTCAATGCGGTTTACATGCTGTGAATTATACGATACTTTTGTTATTAAAATTAAGTTTCTTCTGGTCAGGACAACTGGAGTCTCTGTTTCAATGATTATTACTATTTCCTTCTTATTTAAAAAAAACACACTTCAATATATAGTACAAAATATATTTTTCTTTTTTAATTAAAAAAATATTAGAAATTTAGCAAGATACCTTTAGACAATAGATGATTGAATTAAATAGTCCCCCATTTGTTTACATTACCCAAAATAGTGACAAATCACTGAGCACAGCATAAATTATTCTCTGTGACCACGCCTGGGCAGTCTCAACAACTAGTCACTGGTAAACCTGAGAGGTTTTGCCTTAGGTATTCCGGTTATTTGTATACATTTTTAAGCCTGTAATATTTTTTTTCAAATATTATAAAAAAAAACAACAGTCATATTATCCTCAAACAATTGTTTTTATTTTTGTGTAAGATCTGAAAAAGATATTGGTTATCTTTGCCCTAGATTTATTTCTATTATCATTTGCAATGGTTGGGATTTCTTCGTTGTGTAACTGTTAAAACTGCTTTTCTTTGTTATACACAGTCTCTCTCTCTCTCTCTCTCTCTCTCTCACTTTCTCTCTCTCTCTCTCTCTCTCTCTCTCTCTCTCTCTCTCTCTTCTCTCTCTCTCTCTCTCTCTCTCTCTCTCTCTCTCTCTCTTCTGTCTTTCTGCCATTCTCTCTTTCTTTACTTTCTATCCATACAGTATATGACTATGTTATTCTCAATGTCTCCGTATACGCCTCCCAGGTTAAAGAAGAAAGCGAAGAAACTTGACCAGTCCCGGCATGAGTCATTTTAGTTAGGATGCATAAAAAATCGTGTGGAGGTTAAAAGGCGCACAATTTTTGAGATCCTTGAGGATAGAGCAAGCTGCATTTTTTACCCGTCCGCGCCTTCTGAAGGGTGTGGGCGTATTACACCTGGTCTATAAATATCTCAGCAAGAGAATGAATTTTGATAATCAAAAAAGGTAAACTTTCGAATTTATTTTAAGAAATTGGTAGCATTTTTAACTCAGCGTGTCGAAGAAATCTCTAGCGCTCATATAAACACGCTTGTTGTGGTTGTAGTTTTAATTTTTTTTTAATTTTTTAAGGTTTTTGAAAAAAATGGGACTCGCTCCCCCGCCTGCTGCCACGAACTAAATCTAGCCTCGAATTAGACACACTTAGTCTAGACTGTTTTGTTCAATTTTACTTTCTTCATAGAACACGTTGTTTTGTAAAAAACTGCACTCTATTCTTCTTTACAATTGAACGGCGGGCTTTTCTACATTTCATCTCTGAAATTTTTATTGTTGCTATAAGGTATTCTGTGACTTCAATCAATGACGACCAGCTGATTGTAGCTACACAGGTTCAACAACTGATCAAATGTGTCTTGTTTCATTCTCAATAAGACACAAACTTTTCATCATCCTCCCGCAATTGAGCTATCAAATTGTGAAACTCACCAAGATATTTTATTCTTGCATTTATTGGATGCAGAGATGTACTTCGACTTCGCTTTCTATTTCTCCTTCTACACCATAATTACAAAGCTAGGGCCTGTCTTCTAATCAGCACTATAGCAGTGTATGGCAAAAATAATTATTGTATGCTTAGTAAAAGTAGGTCAGCAGCCAAGTTATAACGCCCTTTGTGCGATCCGGTCGCCGCGAACACACATACTCTGATCACGTTAACTTGGTGCTGCTTCTCTGCAGTGTTTCGAGCGCCATTAGACGAACAGTTTCACTATATTCCCCGACTTATGCGCTCTACCCTTGGACCATAGCCCTCTTTTACTTAATAAAGTCAATACACAATCTTATAAAATCATATGCTCATGTAGAATTTTTCGTAAATTTTTAGCGTGTGACAGTGAGCGTAGTCATGACTGTGAGCTTAAGTATCATTACACGTACTCTGAAAAAAATCTTTTGTTTGTCCATGAAACTTAATAGATCACCCACCAGACTGTAAGTCAACCAGGGTGAATCAGGCACCAGTCACTAATACACGTATAGTTGCTTAACTAGAACTCTGTAAACATTTAAAAACACTGTACGTTTAATTGTATTTTTTTTTTTATTATTTCCAAATTAAGTTGAATATCTCTATTTTTAGAAATCATAGAGTTATATTTTTTAAACCTCTCAAAATGTATTTTCATGCTTTTTAACTCAGTATAAATAACTCCGAAAGTAAAATTTCCGACTTATGACTGATTCACCCAGGTTGCCTAACAGTCTGATAAAGTGTTGTGACCTTAACAAAACTTTGTGGTGAAATGAACACACATCCATCTAATATGCCTGTTTGATGACGTCATATCTACGTTATCAGATATTTCGTTGACTCTGTTGAAAGGCAATCAATGATAGGTCATACAATAAAGAGATACGCGAACGAATCCTTGATTTTGTTTTATTTACAAAGTGACTAGCTGTACATGTACTTCGTCCTTTTCGTGGAGCTTTAAATAATAGTATATTTATGCGCCCATCATGGTGATGGCCGAACATAAAAATTTTGATTTAATTTTTTTTTCAATCAGCGATCAAAATCCAAGGTGTCTCCCGGGAAGAATTTCATTTTGTGAAGAATGCATATTAATGTTTTTGTTGGTTTCTTGGTGGAACTGTGTGAAATTGAGGAGTGTCCTGTCTCTTTGCTAGTGCGTATGAATGTATGCATGTGTTTGCGCAGAGTCAGTATAATTATTTTATCATTATTGCAGATCATGTTGGTTGGTTGGTTGGTTGGGTTTTAACGTCCAACATCAGCAACTTATAGGCTATATCGTGGACGGGCCCCAAGACGGACGTCTGACAATTTTATGTGCTGCCACACACGAGACAGGGTGGGGATACCATGACTCCTGTCTCAGCCGGTCACATTATACTGACACCGACCCAACCAGTAGGGATTGCAACAGCCAGGATTCGAACTCGGGACCTTTTGCGTCGGAAGCCGATGTTCTACCCCTGGGCCACCGCGCCCCCCTTATTGCAGATCAAACACCTTAGAAAATGTATGGCCATCTGTACAGCTATCGGTATGTTTGGCGAGAGGAGAATTATGTCACCTACATGACGAAAATCATCAGAAAATGTGCGACGGCTCACAACAAAAACAACAACAACAGCAACAACAAAAACAAAAACAAAAACGACAACAGCAACAACAAAAACAACAACAGCATCAGCTACGAGTAGATCTAGGCTGAATTCGATTCCGAAAGCCTTGTGGGTTCGTAGACTATAATTCTAGTAGGAAGGGGAAAAAATTACATTGCGAGTTCGAAGAAGTAGACTTCACGAATGTGTCATTAAGCGGTCCTTCGTTTAATTATAATATTGCGCCCCCCTGGTTGCACAATTTCATTGTGAATTTTTATGTCGCCCACACATGGCTTAATATAATTGACAATTTTTTTTTGCGAAAACCTGCTCATTTGTCGTTGGAACCCGCCAAGACAGTACATGTGATTTAGACGCAGCCATCGCTGCGACAATGGCTATTGCTAGAGCAGACAAACCGATAAGGACACGTGCAAAATGGTCAATAGAATGGTTTCTTCGGCGTTCAAAGTTTAGACACACAAAAGTACTGCGCACATTGAGACATAATAAACACAGGATTAATAAAAAAAAAAAAAATTATACGCATGGATGTCAGATCCTGCAATGAGCTTTTGCCAATGGTCGAGCCCTTGATCGAAAAGCACGCTGCCAGTGTGCATGAGCCCATATCTCCTACGGAACGTTTATCAATTACACTGCTTACTTGGCCATGGAAAATACATTTGGGAATCTGAAGTTTGTCTGTGCTGTTGCCCCATTAAAAGTGTAGGCCTACACCACGATTTTGTGGGGACTTCTTGGTCGTTTAGGAAGCGAGGGCATTAAGATACCACAAAGTTGGTTCATAAGTCATGTCCATCCCTGCCCCATATTTTTTTCGAATCACGCACGTTCTTCAATTCCTTTCGAACAGTTGTTCTGTATGCACTGGTCTTATAAACATCTTCTCTTGCATAGTTAGGGTAGGCCTACCTTTCCTGGCACTTCTTAACCAATATGACATAATCTGCATCTTTCTTTGTCCGTTTGCTGTATTGTCGCACTTCACTTTCCATAGGACTGTAAATATCTATTAAATTCAATACACTCCAACTGAAATGCCCTGTCTTCTTTCGATAAATACAGTAGTATGAAATTTGCAAGAAAAATGATTATTGCCCGATTTAATTGTTGGTCACCACACACGATCAATAAAATTTACATTGCATTTATAAGCAAGTAAATTTCAAACTGATTTTGAATGACTCAACACAATTGCGCAGTCTTTTAATATTGCACGTACGGGATCAATAATTATTTGTCCATTCCGACGATTGACATTAAAAATTGCGCAATATTATAATTAATCGTGTATGAGCTGCTCTTCAAAGACCAATAAACAATACTTTTTTTTTCTTTTACTTTCGCTTTGAACTTCAGTAGAGCTGAGGAATCCTCAGTGAGGATCTCACTCGATAAAAACTCACAGTTCGATCGTAATCAGCTGATAGATAGTAGAATCTAGATCTAAAACTCATTGCACCACGAAAACTAAACTATGGACTGATCTGTTACGATAAATATAGTATTATGACCTTTTAAGTGTCACATTACATTTTTCTGTGGGCCAGATCTAGAGATAGAATCTAGATCAGTTAGCCGCCTACTCTAGCCTTGTAGGTCAACTTCCAATCACAGCTCCGTCACATGATTGTCCTAGATTTAGTTATTTAGATTCTACATCTAGATCTAGATCTATAAGAACTTTTAACACCCTCGTATCTTTGTATTTTACTTTAGATCCTATGTTGTGTGGCTGTGGTTGTGACGTCTAGCTTACTGGAATCGGAGGCAAGTACTGTTTTCAGTTGCTCACTTTTAGTTTAACCCCCCCCTCTCTCTCTCTCTCTCTTTCAGTGACTCGCTTTTGTCTTGACCACCATTTCGGTGTACAAATTTTAAACGTATCATCTAAAGTAAAATAAAATCAATAGCAAGGAAACCACATTATAGATTTCTCATCTAAAATCAAAGTGGTATTGTGGTGTTTTAGCCCAATGCTAGACGACAGACCTGCACCAACCCTTGGGGGCCCTGATATGTTACAAAGGATGCAGGCATTCAAGGCACACCCAGCTAATCATGAATGGGTCCACCACAGTATTTTAAGCTTACCTTTCATCTATACATTTAGCCCCTAGCCTAGGAAAGTCATTTTCTTAGGTTTTTAAGTTTTACAATTACATCCATTTAAAAGAATTATTTAAAACTGCGTTGATTTTTCCTAATTTCATGTTCACTTTTTTTAAACAGTTGTCTACAAATGATTTAAAACAAAGAGTGATCACATAAGGGAGAAAACCAAGGACGGCTCAAATATGGCTGGTGCAGTACTTTTAAAATGTTCTGTTTTTGCCTTTCTATTGTTTGGAACAAGCACTATCACTGCAGGTAATTCAGTCGTAGTTATTCATTCTACATCTCTTAATTCACCTTAAAGCTTTTATAGTTTTAACTTTTTGTTATGAAAAAAAAATATTTCTATAAACATTGTCCTTTCATTTTACCATATAAACAATAAACTAATATTCTCTTATTGAGAATGGTGTTTTTTCAGATTCTTAAAACCTGTTGCTCTTACATGAGAATGACACGAATTAAGTAACTTATCTATAAGGTAAATTTTGTGGAAGGAATAGAGAAAATGTTCCTGATCATTTGTACATTATTCTCCAACTTATAAATAAATATAAATATATAACTATAATTGTCTTTGCTATATTGTATGAAAACGCTGTTAGACTTTTGCATACAATATTCTGCATGTATGTGTTTTTGGCTAACGAAATGACTTACAGAAATTAATCCTTTTATACTAAACAGATCAACTGTTCCACTACGGCAGTGTATACTGTACAGAAACATCATGTATGTACAAGGACAGTATCCTAGACAAAGAGAAGGCGACAGCCTATGCGACTTTTAATAACACTTTGCTCGTCACTGGATGGGGTGTTTTGGATGTCGTTGCTGGCCACGGAGCAAAGTTTTACAGCAACAAAGAGGTCATGTTTGCTGCCGGCTTCATTGAGGGTGTCTTTACTGCAAAGTAATATGCTCTACATTACTACCTGTATTAGATCATTTGCTATGTTTTAGTACATGCAATTTATTTGTAGATATTTTACACATATCAGTATGTTTACATTCTTAATTACTATTTTTAATTTGATTTCTTATGACTGAGAATTAGGATATTTTTTAAGAGGTTTAAAAATCATTTGTTTGTATAGCATAAAGACCTTTTACAAGGCTTTTTAAGATAAGATAAGATAATCTTTATTTGTCCCTTTGCGGGAAAATCGATTTGGACATGTTACATCTATTTCACACATAATAATGATAATGAAAATAAACATTAACATGGTTACACAAAAAATGAAAACGATACTATTTTTAGAAAAACTAAAATCGATACACATTTTTGGAGAAACATTTTACATTACATTAATATGAGTGGTGGCTCTTTACTGCATACTGTAGAAACAAATATTAAGTTTAACCAAAAAGAATTTAAGCATATAGTAAAACGTGAACTTTTTCTTTTACCGCCATTCACTCTTTTCCCCACTATACTTACACACACATACACACACACACACACAGCTACAAGCTCGCATTAACACAATTGTTTCATGATGAGCTCCTCATTTGCCGTGAGCCTGATGGTACAAATGAGTTATTGTAGCGGTCGGTTATAGCTTTAGGTTGAATCATGCAATCGCTGCGTGTGGAAAACTTAAACTCCTGATTTAGTGGATGGTCGATATCTTTGGTTACATCTAGACATTTTTTTAATAGTGGCCTCTTATAAAGATCAATGAAAAGTGGTAGGTCCAGTTTAATTATTTTACCCGCTCTTTTAATCAAGCTATCTATTCTAGTCTTATCTTTTGAAAGAGCTGAACCTCCCCAACAAGTGATGCCTAAACAAATAATGCTTTCTATGGTTGCATTGTAGAATAAAGTCATAATAGTTTTATTAACATTAAAGGAATTTAGTTTTCTTTAAAAGTACAGCCTTTGGTTTATTTTTTTACATAAATGATCATTTTGAACATTCCATTTTAATTTGGAATCTATTGTTATGCTTAAATATTTTTAGCTGTCTATAATTTTAACAGTCTTGTCTTCAATTGAGAGAGGTATCACTTTTATCTTTTTTTATCCTTTAATTAATAATTATTTTTTTTTTTTTTTCTATTTTTTTAGTGTTTGTTAGTTTTTTTTTTCACCAGTCTTTTTTTTTTTTTTTTCTTTTTTTTTATAACTTTCTTTTTTTTTGCTTTAAATGCCTTTTAGAGTTGTTTCATCGGTATATTTAATAAGACGAGTTTTTTCTTTTGTGGCCTTTTAATCATTAGTTTATATTGAATATAAAATTGGAGATAAAACACAACCTTGAGGAGCACCCGTCTTAGTTACCATTTTTTTGGTTTCATTGATATTTACAAACTGGGGTCTGTTTGTGAGGAACTCTAATATCTACAGAATAGTGCTGGTGTTAATTTTTAAAGCTAATAATTTTTCCATTAATAAATGGGCTTGGATGTTGTTAAAAGCGGATGAAAAATCTATAAAGAGAACTCTTGCATATGGTTTAGGGGTTTCAAGATGTTATTGATTAAAACTAACAAAGCATCCTCTACACTTCTATTTTTCCTGTATGCGAACTGCATAGGGTCTATTTGGTTTCCAATTTTAGCCTGTTGAGTAGCTTTATTTTTAAGAAGTGTGTTCCAGTACATATAATCAAGTGTTTAAAAAAAATCAATGACTCCGATAAAAAGTGAATTATTCGCCAAGCAGTATAAGCTTGAATTTTCTTTTTACATAGTCTGCCTATGATCAATTCCCAAGTACAAATAAGATATTTCTTTTGTCATGTTATATATATATATCTGCCTTGAATGTTAGTAAGAAAAATGAAATAAAGGCCTTTTAATAAAAACAACAATGGCAAAAACAAATATTTTGATCAAATAAAATTAAATGTGAATTTATTCGATATTATAATAAAAATAAACATGGTTACACAAAAAATGAAAACGATACTATTTTTAGAAAAACTAAAATCGATACACATTTTTGGAGAAACATTTTACATTACATTAATATGAGTGATGGCTCTTTACTGCATACTGTAGAAACAAATATTAAGTTTAACCAAAAAGAATTTAAGCATATAGTAAAACGTGAACTTTTTCTTTTACCGCCATTCACTCTTTTCCCCACTATACTTACACACACATACACACACACACACACACAGCTACAAGCTCGCATTAACACAATTGTTTCATGATGAGCTCCTCATTTGCCGTGAGCCTGATGGTACAAATGAGTTATTGTAGCGGTCGGTTCTAGCTTTAGGTTGAATCATGCGACCGCTGCGTGTGGAAAACTTAAACTCCTGGTTTAGTGGGTGGTTGATATCTTTGGTTACATCTAGACATTTTTTTAACAGTGGCCTCTTATAAAGATCAATGAAAAGTGGTAGGTCCAGTTTAATTATTTTACCCGCTCTTTTGATCAAGCTATCTATTCTAGTCTTATCTTTTGAAAGAGCTGAACCTCCCCAACAAGTGATGCCAAAACAAATAATGCTTTCTATGGTTGCATTGTAGAATAAAGTCATAATAGTTTTATTAACATTAAAGGAATTGAGTTTTCTTAAAAAGTACAGCCTTTGGTTTACCTTTTTACATAAATGATCAATGTGAACATTCCAGTTTAATTTGGAATCTATTGTCAAGCCTAAATATTTGTAGCTGTCGACAATTGTAACAGTCCTGTCTTCAATCGAGAGAGGAATCACTATATCTTTCTTTATCCTAAAATCAAAAATAATTTCTTTTGTCTTATCTACATTTAGTGTCAGAAAGTTATCTTTACACCAGTCATAAAACTTTTTTACCTCGGCTTTATAACCGTCCTCTGAGGTGCTTAAAAGGCCTTGTAGAGTTGTGTCATCGGCAAATTTAATAAGACGAGTGTTTTCTTCAGTGGCCCTATAATCATTAGTATAGATAGAATATAAAATTGGAGATAAAACACAACCTTGAGGAGCACCCGTCTTAGTTACCATTTTTTTGGTTTCATTGATATTTACAAACTGGGGTCTGTTTGTGAGGAACTCTAATATCTACAGAATAGTGCTGGTGTTAATTTTTAAAGCTAATAATTTTTCCACTAATAAATGGGCTTGGATGGTGTTAAAAGCGGATGAAAAATCTATAAAGAGAACTCTTGCATATGGTTTAGGGGTTTCAAGATGTTATTGATAAAAACTAACAAAGCATCCTCTACACTTCTATTTTTCCTGTATGCGAACTGCATAGGGTCTATTTGGTTTCCAATTTTAGCCTGTTGAGTAGCTTTATTTTTAAGAAGTGTGTTCCAGTACATATAATCAAGTGTTTAAAAAAAATCAATGACTCCGATAAAAAGTGAATTATTCGCCAAGCAGTATAAGCTTGAATTTTCTTTTTACATAGTCTGCCTATGATCAATTCCCAAGTACAAATAAGATATTTCTTTTGTCATGTTATATATATATATCTGCCTTGAATGTTAGTAAGAAAAATGAAATAAAGGCCTTTTAATAAAAACAACAATGGCAAAAACAAATATTTTGATCAAATAAAATTAAATGTGAATTTATTCGATATGTAAATCTTACCTTAATTCAATTCACACATTGTTTCAGTTTGTGAAGTCTTGCAGGCTTAATCAAAGAAAACTTTTGAAGATTGTTGAAAAATAAATTGATTGAAACAAATTAAACCCAACATGCTGTACAATTTTTTTCTCAGGCATATGGAAAATAACTATGAGAACCTTGTAGCATCCATGGGTTTGACTGACTTGGTGCAAGAGATTCGCAGCTGGCTCCAAAAGCAGCGTGTTTGGACTGATATGATGGTCAAGAAGAATCCCAATGATCCAGTTTGGCGCCATACTTCGTACATAAATGCACAGCTTGATGGGTTATACGCTGGCTACAAAAGCGTTCACAAAGATAATCAGGTGCCTATTTCTAATGATTTGACACTTCACTTTTTTAGTTCCTATTTTGAGAAATAAGAATGCAAATGAACTAGATTAGACTTAAATTGAACAAAGGGAAGAAAAATTTAAGGCCAAATAAATAGATATCTTTTAACAAGTAAGCAATCTGATTTCCCATGGCATCTTTATTTCAACTTGATTCCTTTTAAATTTCCTAAAATCTAATAATTACCAGGCTGCCCTGGATTGGTATGCTGTGGCCTTCATGTCTTCTGTTGGGGATCTGTTAGACTTGCGATACGTCCTTAACCCGTCTTCATTCCCCGACTGGAGTAAGCTCTCTGGAAAAGAAGCAGAGATTGCCTTTTACACTTCTGGCCACTGCTCTGCCCTTATAAAGGTAAGCTGAGATTAAGTTGTATGTATTATCTGTAATTTACAAAATTAATTCAATTTTAATTTACTTTTTTTTTCACTCTCCACCATCATTCCTCTTAGTCTATCTATAGCCAAAAATGTACTCTGTAACAATCCTAAAAAACCCCCCCAAAAATAAGAAAAACCATCGTAACTTTGGTATGAAGTTTATTAAGGATGAAACATGAAATGTAATGATCCAAAATATACAGTTTTTAAAAGGTAGTACATTTTGAACACTCTTTTTCTTTTCTTCTTACTTTTTAGTTTTAGAAATGAAAAAAAAAATTTTGACAGGCAAAATGTCTTGTTAATAAAAAAGAAAAACAAACAAACCTATTTGAAAACAAAACAAATTGCAATTTAATACAACCTTACTTTGATAAGCATATAATGTATTGCTTAGGTGAGAAGTTTTATTCATGGTATTAGATTTCTGAAAAAAAATTGTAAATCTAGTTAGCTCAACTTTATTCAACTGAATTCTTTTCTACAGAGCAAACTAAAATATACGTTGTAGATTTGATTTTACAAGTTGGCATTAGAAACATGAAATACAATTTTGTAGTTTATAACAGTTAAAACATGCAACATTCTCCTGCTTTGAACACCCTCCTTGTAAAAGTGTAACAAGTAAAAAAATTTTTTTCAGCTTCTGCCTGGCTTCGAGAACATTTTTATGTCTCACTCCAGTTGGTTCGCCTACTCAGCAACAAATAGGATTTATAAACACTATGATCTGAATATCAAAGATGCAGCAACAGCAATTAAAAAGATGTCTTTTTCAAGTTATGCTGGTAAATATCTTGGTTTTTCTGACTAATAATTAAATGACAGGTTGATTATCTATACATTTTAAATTGCATCATACTTATAATTTTTTCCAATAAAATTTTTTTTTTTAAGGCAGCTCAATGCTCGTTGTTTTTTTTTCCATTTATTTTAAATACTTTTTGAACAAACTTTTGGTGGCATGATGCACATGCACATAAAAAAGCTCTCACATGATCACTACTTCAATTCATTTTTTTCTCTTCTGATCCATCAAACTAACCAGGTATTCTGAATTCAGTGGATGACTTTTATCTCATGGATAGTGGCTTGGTGATGCTTCAGACAACGAACAATATATTCAATGCTTCGCTCTACAAGCTGGTGGTTCCACAGTCTCTGATGGCCTGGCAGAGAGTTCGCATCGCCAACATGATGTCGCAGAGGGGCAAAGACTGGCCTGTGATTTTTGCCCAATACAATTCAGGTGAGCGCCGTTTGACAATTGTGAGGCGAACTGGCGCCAGTGGTAGAGCGTTGGTCTCCTAGTCTGGAGATTCCTAGGTCGTAACCCATGATAGGTTAAACATTTTTTGGTCTGATTTCGACCCTACTGGTAGGGTCGGTGTCACTATACTGGTTGAGATAAGAGTCATGGTACCCTGCACTGTCTCTGTGTGGTAGCATGTAAAATTGTCAGACCTTAGTCTTGGCCACTTGGGTCCTGTCCACAATATGGCCTATATTTTGCTGATGCTGGACGCTAAGCAGCAGACTCAAACTCAAACGCTTAGCAACTGTAATTAACCTCCCTGAACTGCCATAAGATGAGTAGTATGTCCATTAGCTGAAATTGGTTCTTTCTTGTGGTACTCTATTGTTAACATATTATGCATCTGTATAAATTTGAATTGAATAAGAGATGTTTCTCTAACCAAGGTATAAACTGGTGACAAACAACCTAGATAGCATGCACAAAATACATAAGATTATTCGAGATTTTTCACTCAAATGCTAAATCAACACCAACTTGTATTTATAACCATGGCATTGAACTGGAGAAAATATCTGCTGTTAGACCCCTAATTGAAGCATTATCTTGGGGAAGAACAATGGAAAAGTAACTGAAGCTGAAATTTGCAGGAGACAAAGCATCAAGCAAAGATTTATTTCTAACTTTTTAAAAGACAACAAAAAAATGAGAGATGCCACTGGCTGAATCTCCAAGTTAGCTTTTTCTCTTTAAAAAATCCTGTGCAATTCATTCACTTTAATGATAATAAATTATTACACGAGGACATAATCTTTTCATTTTCATCTTAATGATAGATTTAATATTGGAAAATTGAGTCAAGTCAACAAATTTTGCAATAACTTTGCTTGCAGCTAAACTTTAGATATTAAAAAAAAAATGTCAAAGATTTAGGCTATGCCTGAGGTCCACTGGTAATTGAATTTTTCAGGGGTGAAGAATCAATATAAGATTTCCTGTGAACATGTAATGGTAATTCCAAGAACTAGCCAACACAATCAAAGGTACCAAAAGTAAAAGCAACATGTTATTAGGGTTCAAGTTATAATGACACAAATGAATCAACTGGATAGAACTTAAACTGGAGACAAGGCTTAACAATTTCTAGCATCTTAAGCAGTGTTATATGTGCTCGTTTCAGATGATTTAATAACTGGTATTAGTGTTTTACTGTTTAACTTTGGTATCAAGAAATCAATGTTAATGTAACAGAGTAAGCATGGACATTTTATACTTAATTGCTTTAAGTCTGACCTGAAAGAGGTAACATGTTTTTAAGAAGCTTTATCTTTATATCTTGAAGTGGGGGATATCAGTCTGATACTAAGACTCATATTACATATACTTTTTTTTTAACTCACATAAATGACTTTCAAACAGGGATTACTCACAATAACAATATACATGTTGTAGTTTTGATTGATTTTAAATCTATATGCTCTTTACATCTGTTTTTAATTCTTCTATCAAGAGTAATTTACAACATGATTATTTTTTCCAAACTTATTACATTCCACTATTTTTTTTTTACCTGTGCAGGTTTAATTGTCACATTTAGTATGAATTTTAAGTATATAACAGTTGGGCTTTTATGAAAAAAATAATACAATTATAAAGTGCAGAGATATTGCTTTATTTATTCTGACTGAAATCGGTCTCAATTTTAAGAGATTATGAATACTGCAAATGAAGGTTACTTTTAATTGTGTGATTGATCTTTTTGTGTTTTTGTTTGATCCAATTTAAATAATATTTTCATTTTAATATGTTAGAACAGTTTGTTTAAATTATGTTTTTTTTCTTTTTCTTTACAAGGTTTGTTCTGAATATGTCTTTCTTTCTTTTTCAAAGGCACCTACAACAACCAGTATATGGTGATTGATCTCAATCAGATTGAGTTGGGCTCTGTTGTTAAGGACAATGCACTTTGGGTTACAGAACAAATTCCTGGGCTTGTGATGGCTGATGATCTCACAAATATTCTCAGGGAAGGTGAGAACTTCATAACTACTTGAGGTTATTGTTGAGAGAAAAATTAATGTTGAAACAAGTAAGATTCCTTGCCTTAAACTGTATTCTAAACCAGTAAAGTTTGGTTGTAATTTGCATTTTTCCCCAAAAATTTTTTATGACTTATTGATGACAGTTCAATTTTGCTTTAAAACTTGATCGCATCCTTTTTAGTTTTTGTATCTTGCAGTATTTTTTGTAATGTTAATTTTTGCAAAAAAAATTGAGTTTTTCAAAGCGACACGTCCACCTTTACAAACATGGCATTCTGGATTTTGACAAATTTTTTCATCTATCAGGAGTAGTGTACACTTATTGTCCATTCTTGTTGGACATTAAGATTTTTACCCTTTGTTTATAGCAAAATTTGACGAATTCACATTTTCTCTTTTGAATGAACATATTGGATTGTTGGTTGATAATTCTGTCAACTGTTCTTCAGTTGATGGTTGTGTTTGTGTTGAAAAAAAGTCGCCCAAATCAGCAGCATAAAAATGTATGATGTATTGCAGTGATCTAATCCATAATTATCATAGAAAAAAAAATCCCAAAACCGACGCAATAGTTTAAAAATCTTAATTTGATCTAAAGTTACAAATTGTTTATGTGTGTGTTTGCAGGTTATTTTCCATCATACAACATTCCATACTTTGAAGAAATTTACAACCGAAGTGGATATCCTGAGATGGCGAATAAAACAGATATTGGTTCAAGTTATTCCTATCAGTTAGCTCCAAGAGCCAAGATATTTAGGCGTGATCACTCATCTGTTAAGGATTTGACCTCAATGAAGGCTGTAATGCGATACAATGGTACGTTCATCTTTATTTTGATACTGTGTTTGATTTGATTTTTTCCCCCTGATACAGTAGATTAGCTAAGTAAACATCTGACTGTTATCTCAAAGGCTAAGGCAATAAGTGATGCATTCTGGGCAATTCATCAGACCCAATAGCGCATCACGGACCTAGTTCTATAGAGCTAGGGTATTAAGAGCTTGGAACTAACAGATGTGGCACTTATCTGTCCTAGATTTGGTTTGGTCTAATGAAAAGTGAAACAAAAAAAAAAAAGAGAAAAAAAATAAAGGGGGGAGAGTATAAAGAATATGAACAGTTGAAGAGGTAAGTTTGATCAGAGGGAGGATGATTAAGAAAGAAATTAAAATGAACTTTGTGGCAAAAAATTGAGAATGTGTTTTTACAAAAATGTTATTGGCAGATATGAGTCATACTGAACTGACAGAAATGTGGAAGTGTTATTTTATTGTAAATATTGTTCCATTTTGCGCTTAATTATTTCTTTTAAATACTAGAATTGTTGGTCTTTTTAAGAAACTTGCGGGTTGCAGGCACTAGTGCTTGGCAAGCTTTCTAAAATCTAAAGTTTTAGAGCCTATAACTTCCAACGAAGTAAAATAAGTCTTGAGGAATTCAAATTCTTTGTAAAAAAGTAAAATAGGTCTTATGCTAGACAGAGCGTTGAGGACCTAAGAGTTAAGGTCTTGATTGTACTAGGCATGCATCATTTGCGAGGTAGGTCGCCATTACTTTCTGCCGCACTTTACTTTAGTTGTGACTCAAGAGCCTCAGCTATCCATTCCAGCCTGGATTGAGACAGTGGCCCAGGAAGTTTTATTCCATGCAGGGGATCGAACCCAACACCTTCATAAAGGTGGTAGAATGCTCTAACCATTGCCTCAACGGCGGCCCCAAATTCTTTATAACCAACTGTAAACATACACCACCATTCTCTGTGTACATGATTGTCTAAGTTTATTTTAACATGCTCATATTTTCACCAGATTTCAAGCATGATCCGTACTCTGGTGGCAGCCCTTGGGGAGCTATCTGTTCTCGGGGAGACTTAGACCCAAAGAAGCCTGTAGTCGATGGTTGCTATGATACTAAGGTAAGAGATCTAACTCTTTGCAGCGAACTGATTTCAATAATAACAAAAAAGGTAATAGAACCCATTGATAGGAAAAAACCCCAATATGAATTGGAAGAAGGATATATGAACAGAGCAGAGTTGAGATACCTGTGATAATAATTGGTTCTGATTGATGATTGCAAAGTAACCCACTTATCAGGTTGCTTTTAACAATTTCGCATTGCAAGAAATAGATTTCATCATATTGTGGAACCTGGGATTGAATGAAGTAAGTTAGTAGAAAAGACAGAAGGTAAAAAAAAGAGAAAAAAAATAAAGGGGGGAGAGTATAAAGAATATGAACAGTTGAAGAGGTAAGTTTGATCAGAGGGAGGATGATTAAGAAAGAAATTAAAATGAACTTTGTGGCAAAAAATTGAGAATGTGTTTTTACAAAAATGTTATTGGCAGATATGAGTCATACTGAACTGACAGAAATGTGGAAGTGTTATTTTATTGTAAATATTGTTCCATTTTGCGCTTAATTATTTCTTTTAAATACTAGAATTGTTGGTCTTTTTAAGAAACTTGCGGGTTGCAGGCACTAGTGCTTGGCAAGCTTTCTAAAATCTAAAGTTTTAGAGCCTATAACTTCCAACGAAGTAAAATAAGTCTTGAGGAATTCAAATTCTTTGTAAAAAAGTAAAATAGGTCTTATGCTAGACAGAGCGTTGAGGACCTAAGAGTTAAGGTCTTGATTGTACTAGGCATGCATCATTTGCGAGGTAGGTCGCCATTACTTGCTGCCGCACTTTACTTTAGTTGTGACTCAAGAGCCTCAGCTATCCATTCCAGCCTGGATTGAGACAGTGGCCCAGGAAGTTTTATTCCATGCAGGGGATCGAACCCAACACCTTCATAAAGGTGGTAGAATGCTCTAACCATTGCCTCAACGGCGGCCCCAAATTCTTTATAACCAACTGTAAACATACACCACCATTCTCTGTGTACATGATTGTCTAAGTTTATTTTAACATGCTCATATTTTCACCAGATTTCAAGCATGATACTACTACTACTACTACTACTACTACTACTACTACTACTACTACTACTGCTGCTGCTGCTGCTACGGATTAATCTTGCTCTTTGCTAATCCATACAGGTGGCAGACTTTCATATGGCCAAAGAGCTGCAGGCTGATGCGATTAGTGGACCAACGCTGGGAACTGATCTTCCACCGTTTTCGTGGACAGGGATCTGGTCAGGACAACCCCATGCCGGCTTGCCAGAGGTTTACAATTTCTCATTCCAAAGGATGCATCCCAGATTTGGCAGCACAGACTAACTTTTGTTAATTAATGCGAATGTAATATGAATTATAAATGACTTTCCTATGGACAGCTATTTATATGTGTATTGTTAAAACTCCATTAGCAGAGCTGCCAACCAAAGCGGCCATTAACCCAACAAAGTCTCATCACGTACATGTATGAATTGAATCAGACATTTTGTTTAAAAGACAGAAAGCTGAAGTCTTTAAATCTGCAAAATTTCTTATTTAATCTTTATTTTTTCAAAAGATTTAATTTTTGCCCCCCCCCCCCCGCCACCCCCACCACAAAAAAAAACAATTTATTGTGTAAAACCCCATTAGCAAAAAAAACAAAAAAAACAAAAAAAAAAAACACCCAAACAAAACAAAAACAAAACTAAAACAAACAAAAAAAGAAAAAAAAAGAGAAACAACAGTGCGAGTTCATGAGCATTGCTGGAAAATACTGGGACTCCGCGTTGATTTAAAGTTTGCATCTTTACACTACAAAGTGTAAGGAAAAATTATGAATATCCCTTTTTTGGCTTATTTTCACCAAATGCTTTAAAGATACATGTTGTTGCTTGAAAAATTATATAAATCTTACATTCACTATATTATGTAGTACATGACCAAGCTTCAGTCAGGAAGACTAATAGCATTCATGCACAGTGCGCAGTATTTAAACTTTAACAAGATTTTTAGTATCCACACAAACCACATATCTGTATTGATAAAAACAAGTTAGTTCTATGTTTATTTTTAAAGAAGCCAAACTAGTGAATGTTCTGAATTTTATTGCTGGAAAATTGCAAATTTATCTAAAGGATTCAATACAAATTTACAAGTTAGAAAAAAAGTGTTTAGAAGAGTGAGTGTTATTTATTATTTTTGTCATCCCCTACCTACCTCCTTCCTTCTTTTTTGATGGTATGATTTGTATATCTAAGATCCTTTTATAGTCTTTAAAATACTTTTTATTAAAAGTATATCTTGAGTATATCTTTTTCCCAGCATTTTATTTTCCTTACATTGCTAATGACACGGAGAAATTACTTTCATTCTCTTTGCTTTATTGTCTCTTGATGTAGAAAATCTATACTGAAATATCACAAGTATATCCTCTTAACAGATTGTAATATTATAACTAAGGAAACCATTGATAAAATACATGTACATGTAGTCCTTTGTATTGTTAAGGCAGGGTTTGGATAAAACTTCTTAAGGCAATGCGTCGTTTTTTAATAAACACTGGCATATCTCATTGATACGTTTTTTCGGTTTACAGTCTAAGTGTAAATGTTCAACTCTTCACTCGATTCATAGATAAGTGCTATGGATCGTGACAAGGTGCATTGATTCCTTGCTTAGTTCATAGTGTCTATACTCATATCTTTATGATCAGAGGCTATTAAAGGCACACATGCACCAAGGCATGCTTATTGAGTGTAAGATCACTCATTGAATAACATGTGATGGTTAAAACTAGGAACGTATACATGCACCTCTTTGCAGCCTATCTGTCCCCATACAAAGCTGCCTAATGCAATGCTAGGCAGTAGCCCTTCCCTAATACTGTACTATAATCACAAAAGATCTAGTTTTTACCCCTTGCATAACCCTTTAACCCAACTAAAAAATTTAACTAAGGTAGTGAATGTATCTTAAATCAATATTAAAATGTTATTATTATTACTACTTCTATTATTATTGTTATTGGTTATTATTATTGTTGCTATTACTGTTGTTGTTGTTGTTGTTGTTGTTGTTGTTGTTGTTGTTATTATTATTATTATTATTTGAACCTTTGCTATAACAAGAGTTGAAAGAACAAGCACAAAAACTGCTTCTTATTAGGCCTCTTCGTTGTATTCAGAGTTTTACTGCTGGCGATGTCAAAGACGCTATTTATCTGATGGCTAAAATTGCAAATGATTTTGGTGGCTGGAGGGCAGAGCTTTCTACTTCCAGTTAGTATTTGACCAAAAACAGAGCATTTAATGGAAACAGAAAATAATACTCAGCTATACAAAAATGATAAAAGTCAAATCGAATCCATGAAGTCCCATTTATATTTTTTATTACGACATCAAGTTTTATTGATAAAAGAAGTTGTAAGACGAAGCAGTGAAAAAACTTACACATTTGGTACACGTAAAAAAATTGAAAAGATCAACAGCTATTAGAGTTGTTCCTGTCTCCAATCACAATTATATGAAATCATTTTTTTTTTCGCTTCACAAAATATACAGATTCAAGCGCATGATATCCATTAGCAAGATAAGAGTTCTTAGAGTTTATATATTACTTCTACAGCCCCCCCCCTTCCCCCCTTTCAAAAAAGAAGAAAACGCACTCAAAAAACAAAGAAACAAAACCAACAACCCTTCCTATAAAATTATAGTTTTCTCCTTTTTTTATTGTTAAAGGACGACTGGGATATACATAATTATTTTTTTTCTTAAAACTTGAAACTAAAATAACGAAGAAACACATGGAGACTAAAAGCATAACGAAAAAAAATAGTTAAATTGATTATTAAGCAACTGCTTTATTGATTGGTTAGACAAATTGTCTTTTGAATGTAATTTTTGTTTTGTTTTGCTCTTTGTAATAGCGTAGTGATACATTAACAATCTTAATTAACCCAAACTGGTGATGTTGATTGTATCAAAGGAAACGAGAAAAAAATTCTGTTTTTTGAGCTTAAAAACATCTTGTCACCCAAAACCAATATTAAATATATTGATTAGCTTTGCATCTCCTACTAACCATGACTATTTTCTTGATAATGAAATAATATAAGTATTCCGCTTAGTCAGACAATGGTTTTGGACAATGTAAAAAACAAATTTCAACACTTCTTAAAAAAAGTGAAAAAATGTAGGATAACCATTTCTTTGTAGCATATGGAACAGAGTCAATTAAAGAGCTGCATTGGGCTATAGTAAAAGCGCTAAACCTCAAATGTGTGGAGGCCTAGAAATATTGAAGAGATTCTAAGAAAGATGATATACTGACCATTAATTGCACAAACGTCTCTATCTTTTTTTTTTATTATTGTATCTTCATTATTTAATGTTTATTATGCTTATAAAATATTTGGTTAGGACTATCGAAAAAGAAGAAAACACACAAACAACAACAACAACAACAACAACAACAACAACAACAACAACAACAACAACAACAACAACAACAACAACAGCAGCAACAACAACAACAACATCAACAAAACTACATATGCAAAAACAGCATCAACAAAAAATCAACAACGTTCGCAACTAAGAAACAACAGAAGCCAGAAAGAAAAAAAAATAAAGGGAAGAAAGATAAAAAAAAAAAAAGAATTGTTTTAACCACAAACCACACATCCAATAATTTTGGATCATGATTTTAAAATGATTTTTTTAACAGAGAAGGAGAAAAATAAAAAATAAAAATTGTTCATCTAAAAAATACATTGTACATATACTTATAAATCCTTCTTTCTTGTGAAACAATCATAATATTAAACAAAATTTCAAAAGTACACAAAAAGTAATCACAGCATCATAATATTTGCTTAACATTTCAACCTTATAATCATGATGCATCATCTTAACCACCCTCTAATCATCTCCTCCTCCTTCTCCTCCTCCTCCTCCTCCTCCTCCTCCTCCTCCTCCTCATCTCGTTATTCAATATACGCCCCAGCCCACCTTCATCGTTTACTCTATCTTCATTGTCAACATTGTTTTCATTGGCAAAATTCATCTCTCTTTTTCCCTCCTTGTCCTCTCGACAATCACGCATCTGTTTGCTTGCTGTCCGTGGAGGCTACAGTAATGAAGGTCCCTGCAGTGTTTCCCCTGCTAACATTACTTTTGCTTCTGTCCCTGCCTGACAGCAGATCCTCCATGCCCTGTGTGTTTACAGTACCGTCAGCGCCTCCGGTCCAACTTTTGCTTGGCCCACAGAGCACAGGGCGACTTTTATCGGGGTCCTTTCCTTCTTGCATCTGCTGCAAGTCCCTCAGATGCTTTTTAGGGTCAGCAGTGTCAACTCTCATTGGGTCTTCTCTACACGATCTTGCCGATTTAAGGAGTTGCTTTCCATTGGCTTTGGCACCGCAAATGACCATTGAATCTAGATCTTTAGCCTGATTCTCCAACCATCTGGGAGTTGTGATTAGAATAATAAGTTGGTTAATAGAAACAGATGGATGTGATTATGTCGATACAATGGTGATTATGTTGATACATGTGATAAGAACACTCACAATATCTGTATCTTTTCTTAGACAATAGGAAAGAATAACGTTCCATGTAATAATAGAACTTTCAACTAATTATGTACACGAATATAAGTTACCACTGCCTTAAATACTGATACTTCTGCTTTGCTGCTTTTGCTGACACTACTACTGCTGTTACTAGTACATGTACATGTACTTCTATTTTTACTTCTACTAGGCCAATGACCACTACAGAGGTCTCCGCCTAAGAATTCGCTCCTCGGCAGATAAGAAAAGTGGGTTCTTAGAGGGTGCGGGGTCTTACCGTAGGGAAAAAATGTGCATTGGAGTCGGTAAACAAGTGATCAGTCCTCACAGAATAGCAACCTGTGTGGTTATTTCTATGTTCATAGGTTCCATGAGTTGTTGCTTTTTTTTTTAGATTCTAAATGTGGGTTTTAAGTTCGCTATTTCTGAACATTGAGATATTGAGATAAAGGCACTCATAGTTGTGATATCAGTCTTTAGAATGAATTGATTCGTAAAGAAATTATTCGTTAAAAAAAAAAAAGAGAGAAAACGAATCTCTCTCATAGTTAAAATTCTTAGTTTCTGTAAAAAATATAAACAAAACACAAAAAATGGAATCTAGCAGAGGTATCCATGCATAAACAAACATTTAATTAACATTAATTTTCTCTAATTTTCGTACTTATTAAACGCATCGCTGAGTCTGCACAGAATCTCCGGGGACACAAGCTGCCTCTGATTCAATTGGTCTGTGTTATCCATATCGCCTTTCTCTGAGGAACAAGGTTTTAATTAACTTCAAAACTAGAGCCAAAGTTTAAGAATACACGCCTTAACCTTTATTCTTGCACGTAAAAGGATCATGAGGTCATAAAATTTAATAGTGCAGTCGATGTTTGCATTTATTCAGCCAAAGCTTTAAACCAATAATGCAATCTGTATGAAGCACTCAAAAAATAGAAAGTTAAGAGAGATGAAGAAAGAAAGAAAGGAAGATATAGATAGATGGTTAATAGATAGATAGATAGGTAGATAAAAAGATATAGACATATGTATATATATAGTTATATATACAGAGAGAGAGAGAGAGAGAGAGAGAGAGAGAGAGAGAGAGAGAGAGAGAGAGATACAGACAAAAAGAGGGACAGACAGAGCCACACGCACGCACACACACACACCGAGGAAAATAGAGAAAACAGTGAAACTGTCGTTGTGAGAGAAACGGGTTATTAAACGTTGGTAAATACAGAGGAAAGGGACATATTAGTAAGAGAACAAAAGTTTAGATAGGCAAAATTAATGAGCTAGAGTTTAAGAGAGAATGATTGGCACAATGGTTTTATAATGATATCAAGGTTCCATCTAAAATAAATGCAAGATTGGAACAAAGAATGAATTTGAATATGTCCCATGCTTGCTTGCGGTATACCAGATATTCATTACAATTTCATTTCCTCTACCTTCTAACGTTTTTGTCTGTAATTATATCTCTTAATTATTGACTTATGGCCGTGACACGCCCCGGTTCTTCGTCTGACGCACTTTTAGTCTTATAAATATTACTTATATGCCTGTAATAGTACCAGAGACTTTAGACCTGGTGTGACGTTTCACTACAGAAAACAAACAATGTTATTGATGCGCGGAGCTAGCTAGCTTGACGCGTGCTCACTCTATTTCTTAATTAATCGTGGATTTTTACTTCGCCTTAAAGAAGAAGGAAGCCTTCGCCTTAAATATCCCTACGCACATAGGCAAAATCCTCCCCACGGAGCCTCTCACTATTTCAAACTCTCTGGAAATACCAACTTTTCTTCCTAAGCCTCTCTAGCGGGTCTCGTTTCCGGCCGAGCATGCGCAG